>JAGFNQ010001310.1:607700-657697 GCA_024364735.1 Boesenbergia rotunda | reverse complement strand
TTCCAAAACACAAGAAGCAAATATACATGATATATTAGATTTTATTTACAACCTAAGCTGTCTTGGTTCTGACTTTGGGTCTCCCAAATGGAATCCTAGGTTGAACTGACGCCTAATGTTCCCTCTTGCAGGGAACACATCCTCACCTACTCCTCTCGGGAGAATTTACCTTTTTGCCAATCGGCTCCTCCGGTTGGACTTTTCCCAGCTTCACTCACCAGGTCTTCGGTGCCCAGTCCTCGACCAGGTCTTAGTTCCCAGCTTCACTCACCAGGTCTTCAGTTCCCTGTCCTCGACCAGGTCTTAGTGCCCAGCTTCACACACCAGGTCTTAGTGTCCAGTGTACCTAGGACTTTCTTGCACACTTAATAAGCTTGTTAGATCACAACCAACTTTTAACTTCTGAACCCTTTGCTATTATCAAAACATAGGTTTGACTTTGGCGCTTCCGGCACCAACAACCTCTATTCTGGATAAACTAAGGACCTATACTTATCAAGATTAACCAACTGCTACATACCTTTGGCTCTATGACCCTAGGCGTAGAAATGTCTCTTGGTCTTATTACCTTCCTAGTAAGATTCAATGATTTTAGGGAAGTCTAGTCTTCCACCATCAATGAATCCAAGGGCCCATTGGCTATCTGTTAGATGTGTATACTAAAAGGCATTGCTCTTTTTATATATGAGATCATTTAATTTTTGAATAGATAATCACAACAACACTAGATGTCTGTTTATATTAGTACATGCATAAAGACCATTACTTTGCATTGTAGATAACATGGTGTGTGGTGTCATATGGAAGATCATGTTATCAGTTCCTTGCCTAGTATAAGAAGAGGCTCACAGCCGAGATGGAATTGGGCAAACCATCGGGATGGTTGTAGTGTAATTAGTTGTGGTTGGTCTTGACCATAGAATTACACTAGTGTGCTTCGAGTACATTGAGCAGGACCAAAACCAGACGTTATCCAATTTGTACTGACTTGATAATTGGATAGGCCCTCAGATTTTATTATGGAGTACGATTCCTTAATCCCGATATAATAGCAGGCATATATTATTAATTATTATTTTCTTGATTTACCAATGGGCGAGATCTATTCTGTTAGAACGATAGGCCCGGTAAGTTGAGAGATAATATTAATAATATGGTGTGCCATTGATTATTGACGGAATCTGTGCCCTTGTGAGTCAGGATGATGATGCCCCCTTGATGAGCTCAAAATGTTCATCATGCTAAACCCTACAGGTGGATTTGATCCGGCATGATGATAAGATTGTGTGGTACTAATCAAGGATCTAGAAGTTAATTAATTTGAATTATCAATAATTTAAATTAATTAACAGACATTCGATATCATAAACACGGGGGGATGGATGACTCGTAATAAGTGGAGCACATATGTAAATATGGGAGTTGGTGAGGTAATTCAATGAGGGTCCTTTAGTGGAATGGATCTTCATTAATGGATCGAGTTTAGGTCCATTAGCAGGCCAAGATCCAACTCCTCCTCATGGTCCCTATCATAGCCCTATATATACCCCATGTGGCATGAAACCAAGTAGATTTTTCTTTTGGAATAATTGATCCAAGGAAACACAAGAAACCCTAGTCTATTCTCTCCTCTCTCCCTCTCCCTCTCCCTCTCCTCCTCTCTCTCTCTCTCGGTGAGTGGCGCCTCTTCTCCTCAGATCAATTTCTTCTCCAAGGGAGAAGAAAATTTAATCAAGAAACTTGATTAAATTCCCTCTCCACGCTGCTGTGTGAATGGAATTTTTCCTTCTCCATGCGGCTGTGCAGCGTCGAAGTTAGCATCCCCTTCATGAAAGAGTGCAGCGAAACGGGGACTTGCATGGACCGTGCATGCAAACGGGATTCATGCTTCCTTCTCCAACCATGGCAGCAGCTCCAAGCCTTGAGGAATCCGAGTTGATCACGCAACTTGGGTTCGAGGTAGAAGCTTGCGTTCGGTGGAGAAGCCGCAGGAGTGGAGAAGCTATGGTGTGGGTCTTTCCGTGGAGAAGAACAATGGTTCACACGATTTTCTGGTAGAAAAGTTACGTGTGTAACTTTTCTCAAGGGAAGAGAATTGCGTCACCTTAAGTTGCTCATACAATTTTCTCAAAGGAAGAGAGGTTGTGCATGCAACTTTTCTCAAGGGAAGAAAATTGCATGAGATTGAGGGAGAGCAACGATTTTTCTTAAGGGAGAAAAGTTGTTTACGCAATTTTTCTCAAGGGAAGAAAAATCTGCCGCGTAGGGTTTATGTTTGGATTATCTTCTTCCTTGGAGCGGCCGGCGGCATTCCTTTGGTTAGGGATTGGTTGGCGCAAGGAGAAGGAATCGACTTGGTGACCACAGGTCTTGGTAGATCGTCACCCATACGACGTCCAAGAGGGGAGGGTCATACGGTAGAAGATCGTAAGGTAATGGAAGGTATAATTCTTCCTTTGGCTCCTTATGTTATTTTGTGTCTTGTTTATTTGCCTCATCATTTCATGTGAGTTATTTAATTATTTTGATTGTAAATCATAGCCAATAATTAATTAACTGGACCCCGACCATAAACACAAAAGTCAGCGATCCACTCGTCGCCTTTCCCGAGGTCGAACGGTCAAGCAAATTACAAGGTTCGATCTTTGTGATTGGCCGAGTTGTACTTTGGATCGTTCGATATGACACAAGATGGTCGTTGGGAGACGGGTCTTCATTCGGATTAATTTTTAATCCGTAGACATGGAGAGGTCTCTCAAGGATGACCAAGTCTTCGCTAAGGAAACCCGCCAAGTCATACCCAACACTATCAACCTTTGAATCCAACTAAAGGTTAATAAGACCAAGTCTTAGAGCTTAAAGATATGTTTGGTTTACCTTGGAAGGAACCTTTCTCTTACTTGATTAGATAATAAGCTATCTAATTGCATTATGGAAGCTTTTGGTTTTAAACTAATTGCCTATTAATGTGCTTTAACTGATAATCCTTCTATTCCACTTTTATTAATAAAAGCAATAGAATATCTTATTCCAGAAACTGAACAAAAGTTCTTTCCAAAATTAAGTACATAAAATCATTCCGTATAAAACCAAAACATTTATCATCCTCTCTAAAAGATATAAATGAATAAGCAACTCCCACTGTAAAGGTTATCTCTGTAGCTTATCCCATGTAGATGGTAATCTCCTCCACAGCTAGTCGTCGGATTTCCTGGAACCCCTACAAAGAGATGCAGACATGATTAGTGGCATCCGTATCTACACACCAGGTACCGATAGATATCACCAATAAATATGTTACAACGACAAAATTGAAAAGAAAACCTGAATTATTACTTTGACGGCGGGGACAGCCCGCCTTCCAATGTCTAGACTGCTTGCACACAAAGCACTTGCCTTTCGGCTTCTTTATGCAACTCTGAGGTCCTTATAATCCTGCTACTTTCTTCGCCCCAGCATGTTTCTTCTTCTTTCCTTTTGGTTTAGAAGTAGAAACCTCTTGAGCAATGAAAGTCTATGAGCTCTGAAGAGAAAACGTCTCTGCCGCCTCGAGTTCTGTCAGAAGTTCTGCCCACGAATATGAGTGTTTGTCTATATTGTAGCTTAGGCGAAACTTCTCAAAACTCTTTGGTAGAGATTAGAGGATGAGATCGACCTGGGTTTCCCCATCAATTTGTGCTCCAAGGATTTCCATCTCCTTTAGCCAAGCCATCATTTTGAGAACATGTTCCCTTACGGGCATACCCTCAACCAAGATGGTCATTGTCAAGTTTTTCATGACCTCTTGCCTAGTGGCTCGATTATGATTCCCGAAGAGTTCGTCGAGTTTGGATATTTTATCACTGGTAATGGAAGAAGCCTGATTTTGATGACACTCAGTCGTCTTGTCTGCTTCTAACCATTTTCTAAAATATTCAAACTCCTCTTCATCATTAATCTCGCTAGGTTTTTTGGCACAGAACTCGACATGATCACATTTGGGTTCCTCGGTAGTAGAGGCAAAGTCCAGATTTAATTCGCAATCCATATTATTATTAGGGGCATTTATTTGGTTTTCTCTTTGAACTAGGTCAAGTGGGTCTAGATCCATTTTAAAACACCTGAGAATCACAACAATCACACACTTTAGATTTTGAAAATAAATTGACTCCTCAAAATAATAAATTTTCAAAATCAACCAACACCTCAAAACACCGAAAATTTTGCATGCCACGATGGTGTGGACGTATACGAATTCTACATTTGTGAGAGGAGGTTTACCCATTAATTTAACTATCTGTCATCCTAACTTTCTGACAAGTAAAATTAATAGTTGGTCCTCTTCGTCCCTACAAATAATAGCAGTGACTCCGATGGGGAGGATACTATTATATGTATCTAAGTGTTTACCATTACACGACACTAAGGGAAAGTACACACGCTCTTCAATAATTTTCTATAATCTTTTCTGACCTAGTGATCCGCAGAACAAGCCCATCTGATGGGGAGGAAGGCACTCAGAGCCGACGCGCAGACTTGTTCGCATCACTTGTCAGATTGCAATGGAGGCCACGGGACCCTTAGGGTCCCTCTCCCACTTAGTTATTTACTTTGAGGACTTTCACATGCACACACACAACAAGCACATAAACCAATATAATAAACAAGGAAGAATCCTAGAATTTTTTCAACTATTATGGCTTTGGTTTCCAATGTGCCTCCAACCATGTCACCACCTCGTCCACCCCTCCCTATCCCATGCGCAAGCCTCCATGAAGGGATCTCCGAGCCGAGATGACTAGCTACTTATTTACATCGATTGATCCTATACTCCACAAAGGAGTGTACATATGATCTAGATCAAGAGTAAATAAAAGCTCGGCTAAATAGGTGTCATATTTAATTACAAAAATTAAATACCTAATTTAGCCTCGTCAACCCCGAGGATTCAATTAATTTACAAAACACACAATCAATCACCTACAACAACAACTAATGTCATAATAGTTGGAATCTAGTGCCTGCAACAAACAGATAGCCTACACACATCCAAATATTATCCAGCAATAATAAAGTACATGATAATGTGCAATAAAAAAAATAACCGAATCCTAAACACACAAAATCGGAAACCTCGCTCTGATACCAATTGATGGTTATGGCTCGTCTTGTTTCCTAAGCAACCACGGGATCGAACATGAGAGACCTCTCTATGTTTACGGATTAAAAATTTAATTCGAATAGAGACTCATCTCCCAAATGACAGTCTCGTCGTCATATCAATTGACTCAAGTCATAACTTAGCCAAAACCAAAGTTAAGACCTTGTAACTTTCTGAATTAAAAGACCGCGGAAAAGATGACGAATGGATCACCGGTTTTTGTGTTTATAATCGGAGTCCATGACATAAATTAATTATCATATTAATTAACAAATAATTAACCCATGACAATTAATTGAACACATGCAAAAATGAAGCATGAAATAACAATGAAAACAAGAGGAGCTAAAGAAGAGTATACCTCGTCTTTTACCTCGCAGTCTTCTACCGTATGTCCCTCCCCTCTTGAACGTCGTGTGGGCGACGAGCTACCAAGACGCAGAGTCACCAAGGTTTGCCTATTAATCCTTCTTCTTTTCTCTTCCTTACTTTGCATCAACCAAGAGGAAACCCTAGAATTAGGGTTTCTTTACCGCCGGCCACCCTTCAAGGAATGGGAGAAGAAATTGAGGAAGAAGAGCTCCTTTCCTTCACCTCCACCTGAGCCAACCTTTACTTCTTCTTCCTATCTCACGACAGCAAGCTCTCAAGGAAGACGAGCTCCTCCAACCTCTCCCTTTTTCCGCCGACAAGCACCGAAAGGAAGAGGAAGCTTCCGTCGGCGCACCACCCTTCTTCCTCCTCTACTTTCGCACGAAGGAGAAGGGAGCTCCTCCTTGTCTTGTGAACCTCCGCAGCAGAGGATGTGGAAGAAGAGAAGAGGAGAGGAAGAAAACAGAGTTTTTTCTTCACCTATAACGTCGGCGCCAACTCTCTCCTTGCGCCGGTGAGCCTTGCTTCTTTTCTCCACACCGCGCGCCACCAAAGGATGAAGACAACTCCTCCCTTGTTTTTTGATTGACAACAACCCAGAGGATGAGAGGAAGATCAAGGAATAATAAGAGAAAAGCTTTCTTCTTCCACTGCCCGTCGGTGCCCTAGGTGAGAGAGAAGGGAGAGAGGAGAAGGGAGAGGTTTTAGGGTTTTTCAATAATTGGAATAATTTCCAATTAATTGTGGATTAATTAGCCTTGTATCATGACTCCTATGGGATATTTATAGGGCTAAGGAAGGGACCATGATGAGGAGTTGGGTCTTGGCCCGCTAATGGATCCAAATCCAATCCATTAATGAAGATTCATTCCACTAAAGGATCCCCATTGAACTTCCTCACCAACCCCCATATTGTCATATGGGCTCCACCTATTATGAGTCATCCATCTCCCCGTGCTTAAGATAATGAACGCCCGATAATTAATTTAAATTACTGATAATTTTAATTAATTATTCTCTTAATCCTTGACTAATACCACTCAACCTTTTCATCATGTCGAACCATAGTCCACTTACAAGATTTGACATGATGATCTTTTTGTGCTCATCAAGGGGGCATCATTATCCTGACTCACCAGGACACGGATTCCCTCAATAATCAATAACACACCATGTAGATAATATTATTACCCAACTTACTGGGCCTATCGATCTAATAGAATAGATCTCGCTCATTGGTAAATCAAAGTAATGATAATTAAATACACGTGCCCGTTATTATTTTGGGATTTAGAGATCGTACTCCATAATATAAACTGAGGCCTAATCCAATTTATGAAGTCAGTACAAAATTAGATGACCTCTCTTTTGGTCCTACTCAATGCACACAAAGCGCACTAGTGTAATTCTATGGTTAAGACAAACCATACCTAGTTACACTACAACCATCCCGATAGTTTATCCAACTCCATCTCGATTGTGATCCTCTTTCATATACTTCTTCAAGGAACTTGATAACATGATCTTCTGTGTGTCACCACGCACCATGTTATCTACAATGCAAAGTATGAGACATTTTATGCATATACTAATATAAATATGCAACGTGTGATTTTGCGATTCCCTTTCAAAATGTAAATGTATTTTAACCAAAAGCAAGACTTTTATTATACATCCTAACAATCCTAAGGGTTGTCCTACATAAACTTCTTCTTTTATAAAACCATTCAGGAAGGCAGACTTGACATCCATTTGGTATAATTTAAATCCCTTATAAACTGCAAAGGCTAGTAGCATCCTAATTGACTCATGTCTAGCTACAGGGGCATAGGTTTCATCATAGTCTAATCTCTCAACTTGACTGAATCTTTTAGCTACTAAGCGGGCTTTGTTTCTTACTATTTCACCTTGGTCGTTCAACTTATTCCTAAATACCCACTTAGTGTCTATTATGGACTTACCTTCTAGTTTAGGCACTAAGTCCCAGACTTGGTTTCTTTCAAATTGTGCTAATTCCTCTTGCATAGCTATGATCCAGTCAAGGTCAGATAAGACCTCTTCTATAGTTTTTGGTTCTATTATAGAAATTAATGCAACTTGACTTAGGTTCCTATAGGAAGACCTTGTTCTTACCTCTAAGATTGGATCACCCATAATTTGGTCAGTTGGGTGATTTAGTCTAGGTTTCTTAGATTTTCTAGAACTTCGTTCAGCCTCAGGTCTAGATGGTAGGTTTCGGGTTGGAACAGGTTCAACAGTTTGAATTGGTTCAGTTATTGGTTCAATTACTGGTTCGGTTATTGGTTCAATTATTGGTTCAACTGTCGGTTCAATTGTTGGTCCAACTATCGGTTCAATTGTTAGTTTAATTTCGTCTTGATCTTGATTAGAAGTAGTTGGTTTTGATGAATTGGTTAAGTTAATTGAGTAGGGTTTTGTTATGATTTCTTCGTCAAATATTACATTCGTGGTTTCTCCAATTCTGAGGGTATGTTTGTTATAGACCCTATATGCCCAACTCGTAGTTGAGTATCCTACAAAAATTCCTGGGGTTGATTTTGATTGAAATTTTCCTAGATAGACTTTTGTATACAGTATATGTACCTTACACCCAAACACCCTTTGATAATATAAGTTGGGTATTCTTTAGTAATATATCTCATAAGGTGTTTTATTGTATCTTTTATTTATTAGTACCCTATTTTGAATATAACAGGCGGTGTTTATCGCTTCTGCCCAGAATTGATTTGTTAAGCTATATTCGTTGAGCATGGTCCTAGCGGCTTCTTGAAGGGTTCTATTTTCCTTTCAACTATCCCATTTTGTTGGGGGGTTCTTGGGCAGGAAAATTCATGAATATAGCAATTTATTTTACATAATTCATTAAACTTTTGATTTTCAAATTCTCCCCCATGATCACTTCTTATTCTTTTAATTTGGGTATCTTTTTGATTTTCTAGCATTTTACATAAGTTGTTAAATGATTCAAAAGTTTCATCTTTGGTTTTTAAAAACCTAACTCAGGTAAATCTAGAATAATCATCGATAATTACTAAGCAGTATCAATTTCCACTTAGTGACTTGGCTCCATGAGAATCAAATAGGTCTAGGTGTAGGAGCTCAAGTGTGGTTTGGGTTAAGTCTGATTGGATAGGCTTGTGGGTTGATTTTGTTTGTTTACCTTGTTGACATGGGTTACAAATTAAATTTTTAAAGGTTTTAATTTTTGGAATTACCTTAACTAGTCAGTTTTAACTTAGTTTAGAAATTAATTTTGTGTGAGTATGACCTAGTCTCCTATGCCAAAGGTTAGTTTCTTCAGGTTGGGTCAAAAGACACTTAGGTGTTGATGGTAGATAAATAGTATAGATATTATTTTTTCTTACTACCTTAAGAGTTATTTCTAAGTCATGTAAGTTCCTAATAAGGCAGTCAGATTTGGTGAAGGTGACTACATAACTAGTATCACATAACTGACTAATGCTAAACAAATTAAATTTAAAATTATCAACCAATAAAACATTTTTGATAATAAAATCAAAATTTAACTCAATATTACCTGACCCAATTGCCTTAAGTGTGGCATTGTTGTCAAATGCCACTGAGCCTAGATTTTTGTACTTGATTTTAGTGAACTTCAATTTATCCCCAGTCATATGTCTGGAGCATCCACTATCCAACATCCACTGGTCCAAACTATTACGTTTCTACACATAAAGTATTCTAATTTGGATTCGTTTATGTAGAGGTGTAAGGATAGATTGATTGAATTTCACTGCCTAATCTGTCTCACCCAGTCTGGGTTATAAGTCATGTTATTCCTATGAGTATTTTTGTGAGACATGCTTTCAACTTGAAAAATTATTAAATTGAATTTTTGAAAATATTAAGTTGAATTTTTAAAATGTTAAATTTAATTTTTGAAAATATTAAGTTGAATTTTAAAAATGTTAAATTGACCTTTTGAAAATACTAAGTTGAATTTTAAAAATGTTAAATTGAATTTTTGAAAATATTTAGTTGAATTTTAAAAATGTTAAATTGAATTTATGAAAATATTTAGTTGAATTTTAAAAATGTTAAATTGAATTTTTGAAAATATTAAGTTGAATTTTAAAAATGTTAAATCGAATTTTTAAAAATATTTAGGTTGAATTTTAAAAATGTTAAACTGAATTTTTGAAAATATTTAGGTTGAATTTTAAAAATGCTAAATTGAATTTTTTTTAAATATTTATATTGAAAAAAAATGTTAAGTTGAATTTTTGAATATATTAAAGTTGAAAAAATGTTAAACTGAATTTTTGAACATATTATGTTGAAAAAAAAATGTTAAGTTGAATTAAGTTAAACTTTTGAATTTGATTAAATGTATATTAAGGGTAAAATTAATTGAGTTGGTTGGGTTGGACTACATTAATAGGTCTTAATCATCTCACTCATTTCTAAGTGACAAAATAGGTATCCTTATCTGTTTTGTGAGATGTATTAATTTTATCTTGGTTTTATGTTAACACTATGATTTAATTGAAACTTGTGATAGATTTAGGTTTAACAATTAATAAGTTGAAAATAAATTTTGATAATAGGCTTCTAGGTCTTGGCGAGGCACAGAGGTCATCTTTGGTCGTAACCTTATTGGATCATCAATCCTTTCCTAGACAAAGCCTTTTAAAGAAAGTTTATTCTCAAATATCTTATTGAGTAACCCTGGTCTAACTAGTTAATGATTTGGCGAGGTAGCTTCGGTTAGTTCCACCTGACTAATATGACCAAATAGGGTACACCTTACCCCACCTGACTTTTTAGACAAGTTTCCCTAACGTATTATCATCTCACCCCACTCTAATACTAGGTTGTGCAAGTTTGAATTAAGTCAGATTCTTATCTAACTATTCCTAAGTCTAAGCATAATATTCTTGCAGAAAATAAAATAAACAAGCATCACACAGAGACAGAAAAAAATTATCTAACTATAAAAATAGTTTTTATATTGGCTCCCCCTGGACTAAAGCCTCGGTAAGGGTTAGGCAAGATATGAATCTTGTCCTGGGGAATCCAATATTGGTTTGGTCCGGCTTGATTTGTCTAGCATAATTTCGGGATCCATGCTTAGACTCGGGTTCTACTTGGGTTTAACATAGAGTAGGAAGATCTATATCGTGAGTTGGTTCGATAACCTAGTCCGGATCGGTTCAAAACTGATTTTTGTTTTTCAAGAATCATGTCAAGACTCTTGGAACTCAAGGAAAATTGTTCCAATGCAACTCTAAGTTCCTTCACCTGAGTTTCCAAGGAGGAATTCTCCTCCTTATGTTTCCGGGCTTTAGTGGAGGTTCCTTCCTGAACTGGTTCAGGTAAGGAGCTCGAGTTGACTCCCTCTTTCAGAATTTTGACTTCCTGTCGGAGGGATTCAACCCTAACATTGGCATTGGCCAACTTATGAGATAGATAAGATATTAAATCATAAAGCTGAGATTTGGGGTAACCTCTTACCGTTATTTGCCCGTCTTCCAAAATTGAGAGTCTTCTGGTTCTGACATTTTCTTCTGATTCCGATTCTGATTCGGTGTCGAGATTTTCCAAAGCAGTCAGCGCGAGGAGGTTTGCATGTGGTACTTCTTCTTTTGAAGACGATTCATCCCACGTAGGTTTGAGAGCCTTCTTCCTCTGGTTCTTCTTGCTTTCCTTCAAGTTGGGACACTCCGATTTGTAGTGACCCTTCTTGTTGCACCCATAACAGGTTAATTCAGTTTTCGTTTTATGGCTACTAGAAGGTTCAATTGGATCATCCTTTTGTTGGTTCGCCTTCTTCTTATTTCTTTGGCCCTTGATCATTTTGTAGTGGCTCCGGGCCATCTGGACCAACTCTGGATAGTCGATTCCGTTGTCGTCAGACTCTGAGTCGGAATCTGACTCGGGTCTCGGTTGCACATTTTTCTTCTTTTGCTTAGCAGGGACTTTTCCAGCAAAAAGAGCTAACCCCTTCTCGACCTGTGAAGTGTTAGTCAATTAGTGGAGTTCTAATTCAGAAAAAAATTCATCTAACTTAATATCTGAAAGGTTCCTAGAGGCCTTGTAAGTGTTAGGATGTATACTAAAAGCCTAGCTTCTAAATAAACATCTATATTTTGGAATAAAAATCACATGGTCATTATTTGTATTTTATATTTATTATATGTTTGTATATTATCTGTTTCTTTACATTGTAGATAACATTATGTGTGTGCCACACAGAAGATCATGTTATCAGTTCCTTATAAAGTAAATGCTAGTTTACATTGTAGTTATATGCTAGTTTACCAGGCAGATCAATTTCTCCCTGTGGGTTACACGGATTCTGATTTCCAATCAGATAGGGATAGTAGTAAGTCTACCTTGAGTTATGTATTTACTTTGGGAGGTGGAGTCATAGTATGGAGGAGTATCAAGCAAAAATGCATTGCGGACTCCACCATGGAAGCTGAGTATGTGGTGGCCTCTGAGGCAGCCAAGGAAGCTGTATGGCTCAGGAACTTCATAATGGACTTAGAGGTAATTCTTGGTTTGCCCAGAGCTATCACAATTTATTGTGATAACAGTAGTGCAGTAGCAAACTTGAAGGAACCACGAGCCCATAAGGCAAGTAAGCACATAGAGCGAAAGTACCACCTGATATGAGACATCGTAAAGCGAGGAGAAGTTGTTGTTGCCAAGATTGCATAAGTGGATAACCTGGCAGATCCTTTCATTAATGCCCTTCTTGCGAAAGCTTATGATAGGCATGTTGAGGGGATGGGAATCAAATGTATGGCAGTTTGATGGCAACATAGTCTTTTAGTATAAGTAGGAGATTGTTAGGATGTATACTAAAAACCTAGCTTTTGTATGAATATCTATATTTTGGAATAAGAATCACATGGTCGTTGTTTGTATTTTATAATTATTATATATGTGGATATTGTCTGTTGCTTTACATTGTAGATAATATGGTGTGTGATGTCACACAGAAGATCATGTTATCAACTCCTTGTAAAGTATAAGTAGTGGCTCACAACTGAGATGGATTTGGACAAACCATTGAAATGGTTGTAGTGTAATTTGGTATTAGTCTATCATGACTATAGAATTACACTAGTACACTTGTGCGTATTGAGCTGGACCGATTAGAGGTGATTTGATTTATACTGACTATATAATCGAATCCGACCTCAGATATTATGATGTACATGCTCTTAATCCCGATATAATAACGGACACATGTACTTAATATCTATTTCTTTAATTTACCAATGGGTGAGATTTATTTATTAAATTGATAGGCCAAGTAAATTGGGAAATAATATTATTTACATGGTGTGTCGTAGATTATAAAAGGAAATCGTGTCCTAATGCGTTTGGATGATGATGTCCCCTTGAGGAGCTCATAAAGTTTATCATGTAAATCCTGCAGGTGGACTTGTTCCGACATGATGATAAGGATGAGTGGTACTACTCATGGAGTTAGATATTAATTGATTAAACTGTCAGTAATTTAATTAATTAATGTACATGTGATATCTTAAACACGGGGAGATTATGTACACATAATATGGTGGAGCTCATATTTAATTATGTGATTGGTGCGGTAGTTCAATGATAACCCATTAGTGGAGCGGGTTATCATTAATGGGATGAGTTTAGGATCCATTAGGAGACCAAAACCAACTCCTCCTCATGGTCCCTATTATAGCCTATATATACCTCATGATCCATCATGAAACCATAACCTAAGCCGTGGTAATTTCCTCTCTCTCTCTCTCTCCTAGGGTTGGGAGGCGCCGGCCAAGCAAGAAGGTGGGAGGCGGCTAAGAAGAGAATTCTTCTCCTCTTCATCTTCTTCCTCTCTTCCACTCTCCTCATCCCTCAAGCATGCGGCTAGGTTATGCAAAGGAAGAACTTCCTCTTCCTCTGGCCGGCGACGCAAGAACAAGGAGGAAGAGGTCGGCGCAAGTTAGAGCAAGGGAGAGAGGCTTCTTCTTCTTCTTCATTCTTTTTCCTTCCCTTCTCCTTGGTGTGTGGCATCCTCTTGGTTGGGTGCGGCTAGGTCAAGGAGGAAAGGAGGGGCGGCGCATGTAGGAAGAAGGAGGAAGAGTTTCTTGGAGGCTTGTGGCATCTCCATCCTTTGGTGGTTGGCGCAAGCAAAAAAGGAAGAGGTGGTGGTTTTGGTGGTTTTGTTTCGTGGAAGACCATCGCTCATACGACATCCAAGAAGAGGATAGGAATACGATAGAAGAATAAGAGGTAAACAAGAGGTATAAATCTTGTTTCTTGTTCTAGTTTAATTATTGTTTTTCTTATTTTATCATGGACCCCGAAGATAAACACAAGAACCGGTGATCTAATTCGTCATCTATTCCGCGTCTATATGATTAAGGATGTTGAATTGCTTGAACAACAAGATTGTTCAAGCGATCACTCAATCGAATAGTACGATGATGAAAGCGGTCGCTTGGGAAGTTTCTATGGGTTAGTTGTAATCGGTAGAGGGTGGTGAATAGTGATTACATCAAATTTTCATAAAACAAATCAGAACGCAGCGAAAGAAACAAAAATAACAACGCTAACAAATTTTCTTTTTTACTTGGTTTGGAGTCTTTGACGGCTCCTACTCCAAGTCACACGGTCCTTGACCATTTTTGTTGGGTAATTCTATAAGTCACAAAAAGTATTACAAAGATTTAAGTTGAGTACAGAATTTGAATAACGAAATAAACAATACTGACGACATCAAAAAAAGGATTGAAGACTATCTTGGACGGTGTGTCGACGATCTTGCTCATTTGCGACATGCACGAGCTCGAGCACGGAAGAATTTTGAAGAGCGTTGGCATGCTTGAGTTGCGAGAAAGCTTCTTTTCATTGGAATGAATTCATTCTAGAAAGCAAGGGGTTAAGCCCCTTTTATATAGGACTGGCACCTGATGCTTATTGGGCGCCTGACACGTGTCGCGGATTCGGCGCATCCCTATCCGCAGACTCAGCTAAACTCCTATCTTTTGTTCTTGGGCGCCTGGGTTCCCCGGGGTGCCTGATGGCTCACGGGCGCCTGAGTTGCTGACGTGGCAGCCTGCCAGCTCAGCTGAACTCCCCACTCGAAAACAGCCATCTGGGGCACCTGATACCTATCAGGCGCCTGGCTTCCCGGGCCCCTGACTCCTTTCAGGTGTTAGATGTGTATACTAAAAGACTTGCTTCTTTTATATATAAGATCATCTATATATTTTTTGATAAGAGAATCATGACAATACTAGATGCTTATTTATATTAGTACATGTGTAAAAGTCCTTTACTTTGCATTGTAGATAACATAGTGTGTGGTGACACACGGAAGATCATGTTATCAGTTCCTTGCCTGGTATAAGTAGAGGCTCTTAGCCGAGATGGAAACGGACAAACCATCGGGATGGTTGTAGTGCAATTAGGTGTGGTTGGTCTTGACCATAGAATTACACTAGTGTACTTTAGGTGCATTGAGCAGGACCAAAACCACAGGTCATCCAATTTGTACTGGCTTGATAATTGGATAGGACCTCAGATTTTATTATGGAGTACGATCCCTAAATCCCGATATAATAACGGGCACATATGATTAATTATTATTTCTTTGATTTACCAATGGGCGAGATCTATTCTGTTAGATTGATAGGCCCGATAAGTTGGGAAATAATATTAATTATATAGTGTGTCGTTGATTATTGACGGAATCTGTGTCCTGGTAGTTAGGATGATGATGCCCTCTTGATGAGCTCATAAGGTTCATCATGTCAAACCCTGCAGGTGGATTTGATCCGACATGATGATAAGGTTGAGTAGTACTAATCAATGATCCAGAAGTTAATTAATTTAAATTGTCAGTAATTTAAATTAATTGACGGACATTCGATATCTTAAACGCAGGGGGATGGACGACTCATAATATGTGGAGCTCATATGAAAATATGGGGGTTGGTGAGGAAGTTCAATTAATATCCTTTAGTGGAATGGATCTTAGTTAATAGATTGGTTTTAGATCCATTAGCAGGCCAAGATCCAACTCCTCCTCTTGGTCCCTACCTTAGCCCTATATAAACCCCATGGGATCATGAAACTAAGGCTAATCATCCAACCCAAGTTTTCCTCTCCTCTCTTCCCCTCTCTCTCCTAGGTCACGGCAACAAGAGAGGTGGTGACCACATCTCGGTTTCTTCTTCCTCCCTCAACTTCACCGTGAGCAACCATCACTAGACAAAGGGCGGAGTGTCTTCTCCCTTTTGTGGTGTGTGTCGGCGAGGGAAGAAGCGTCGGCGACCGGAAGGAGGCGGCGCAAAGGCTTGCGGCGGTGACGCCGCAATGTTGGAGGAGAGGGAGGTCTCGGCTGGTGTTGGGCGTGAAAGGAAGTTTTTCCTTCCTTTCTTCTTCTTCTTCATCGCCCTCTCGAGGACTGCTGGTGGCCGGCGGCGCTGTGGTGGCTGGGTTCGGCCGGCGGCGCAAGGGAGAGGGAAGAAGGTGTCGGCGCAAGGGAAACCCTAGGTTCTAGGGTTTCTTGTTTCGCCTGGCAAGAAGATGAGTGCTTTTGGAACGCCTTGGTGATCTCAGTTCTCAGTAGCTCGTCGCCCACACGACGTTCAGGAGGGAAGGGACATAAGGTAGAAGGCTACGAGGTAAAGGGAAGGTATATTTCTCTCCCTTAGCTCTTTTTGTTCTTTTGGTGCCTTATTGTTTTGCTTCATCATTTCATGTGAATTAGTTAATTATTTTGATTTTGTATCATGGTCAATAATTAACTAATTGGACCCCGACCATAAACACAAGAACTGGTGATTCACTCGTCATCTCTTCCGAGGTCGTTAGGTTAGAAGAATTACAAGGCGCGATCTTTGTGATTGGCCAAGTTGTAATTCGTAACGAACGATACGATGACGAGATGGTCGTTGGGAGACGGGGTCTCCATTCGGATTAAATTTTAATCCGCAAACATGGAGAGGTCTCTCAAGGACGACCAAGTATTCGCTAGTGAAACCCGCCAAGCCATACCAATCATCAGGCGCCTGGGATGCAATGGTAAAGACCTCTTCACTCCTACAACCAGGGTTATTCCAAAAACAATATATAATATGTACAATTGAAATAAATCACAACCGGAGTTGTCTTAGTTCTGACTTTGAATTTCAAAGTGAAACCCTAGGTCGAACCGACGCCTATTGTTCCTTCTTCGGGGAACGCACCCTCACCTACTCCTCTTGGGAGAAGTTACCTTTTGCCAACCGGCTCCTCTGGATGAACTTTTGCTTGACCTCTGAGACTGCCAGGTATTGAGATGTCCGTTCCTCGACCCTCCTCTACTTCTGTCTGCAACTCTCGCTCGGCTAAGACTTCTGCCCAATCTTCCAGATCAGGCCTTCGTTGCCCAATCCACGACCAGGACTTCTTGCCAACCCTCGGCCAGGTCTTCTTGCCCAGTCCTCGACCATGACTTCTTGCTCAACCCTACAGGTCAAGACATTGTGCCTAGGTGAACTAGGACTTTCCTGCACACTTGCTAGATTCATTAGACAACAACACATACTTAACATTGAACCCTTTGCCATTATCAAAACCAGGTTCGATCTTGGAGCTTCTGATACCAACAATCTCCCCCTTTTTGATTTATGGCAACCCGTTCAAAAGTTAAGTTAAAAAAATAGAAATCATAATAATTATGTGCTAGAAATGAAAGAATAGATAGATTTTCTATCTCTCCCTTAATCAGTTCTCTCCCCCTTTTTCTTTGGAATTTTATTTTTGAAAAACTTGGCAAAAATTCGAAACATTGCATAAGGCTTCCTTTTAATTTGAACATCTCTCCCTGAAGCTTTTGAAAATATATAATTTTTTAAAGTTTTTCCAAAAAGATTTTGAAGACATTGAGAAAATAAGTTTTGAAAAAAAATAGAATTTTTTGAATCGTATTGAATTTTCTTAAAGTAGCTTTTCAGAAAAGAGCTCGAGTATCAAACAAATAATTTTAACTTAACATGATTTTCGAAGAATAATTTTCAAAATAATTTTGAGACTTGATTTTTTCGAACAATAATTTTGAACTTTGATTTTTTCGAAACCAAGGAAAAAATTACTTGACTTGGAAAAATTATTAACTTGAAAAAAAATATCTTGACTTGGAAAAATATTTTAACTTGACTTTGAAAAAAAAAATTCAACTTGACTTTGAAAAAAAAATTAACTTGACTTTGAAAAAAAATTAACTTGATTTTTTCTTTTCTCTCCCCCTTTGTCATATATCAAAAAAATAATAAAAAATATTTGCATGAAAAAAATAGGGTAACATATCAAAGCATACTTGATTGTATCATAGTCTATTTGATATAAAAATGATGAAGGCAAATGCAGGAAGTAATTAATCTAAGTTTGACCCATGTAACAAATTGTGAACCCAGTTAACATCCTATTGAGTCCAAGCATGAAAAAACCTTTTCATAAAGAAAATAACCAAATTGAACTCTTTCAGTCCCTGTCTAACCCAGTTAGCTACTTACTAAGTGTTACGTAATAGCAGCTTTCACTAGGGTTAGTCAAGTTAAGTAGTCTGATCAAGTTAGACTGTCTAAGCTTGAATACTTAACTTGATTACTGTTCAAATGTATTTATCACCCCAACTGCTCTTGATGCACTAACTTAAAGCATCTTGAGTCAAGGCATAGACCTAAGCATCTCAACCCAATCTAGGTTATCAATCAAAGTATCCTAATGTGCTTGTGAGATGCTGGCTTCTAGATCTATAGGAGCATGCAATTCTAGGGTTAAGTCTAGGCTAAGTCCATTGCGTAGAAAAACCTAGTTTTGAAGGCGTAATTTTTAGAAAAATCTAAGTTGGAAAAACATTTTAAAAATCAAAACTTAGTTGAAAAATAAGAAATGATTTTTCTAAAAATATGAAATAAATTTTTTGAAAAATGGAATTTTTTTTGAAAAATTAAAGAAAACAGTCCTATTCTACTAAGCACATGATAATCACTGTAGAGTGCATAAAACTAAAGTGGATAATCAAGTCAATTTTATAAATAAGGAAGGTCAGAAAGCAAATCCCTAGTACAATATCTAAGAAGACGAGCCCGAATGCCAAGAGGGGTCAGGGTACCACGACCGAAACATTGGCATCATCTCCTCGTGTCAGGCCTTGTCTGCTGCGAGCCTCTCGAGCCTAGTCTGCAGTGAGCCTCTCATCGTGTCGGGCCTGAAGGGCATCCATGTGCTCGACGTGATTAGCCTCCATCTCCTCTCGAAGACTATGAACCTCCCTCTCTATCTGTGTGAGGCGCTGGGCTGTAGTCATTGGAGGGGGTGGTGGTGGAGACTCTCTCAGCTGCTCCTCAATTTCAGTGGCAAGATCTGCTACATCAACGTCCACCTCGTCATCCGAGTCGATATGGGGTGGAGCACCTCATCGTCTCCATGATAAGACCCTGGTGGTTGAAATATCTACAACGGCTAGGGAAAAGTTCCTAACTCCTAGTTCATCAAACTCGGTCAATGTGATGATCTCTCCGGCAGTAACATCATGACTGTAGTGCGGTCAGGATGTGGCAGTAGGGAAAAGACCCTGTAGTGCGGTCAGGATGTGGCAGTAGGGGGTCCGCACTATAGAGTGAGTAGAGATGGTAGACGTATAGATGATCGTCTGGAACATATGTAGACCGATGTCTATGTCCAGATGATGGATCATCACGTAAAGCAGGAATGAGTGAAAGGGATGCATAACCGCTACATCCCATGAAGTCAGGGGAAGAATGCAGCGAACCAAGACTCGATAGAGGGCGTAGTCCTGGATGCGTAGATCCACGGATCAAAAATTCTTAACCGTTGGATCTCTCTCACGTCTAAAAAAAAATACGAGTGAAGAAGGTCAAGGGTAATGTGAGAGTAAGGGGTGGGAAAGGGAAGATCCTTAGGAGGGTAACAAGAGAAGGTGGATTATGAGGGTCGTAGTCCAAGAAATCTAGTAAGAAAGAAGGAGAAATGGTAAGTGGAAGGGTCTGAATAGTAGTATGGTAGCAGAAATCATCAACATTGACCAAGTTGTTATAAAACTCGGCACACAAAGTTGCGTTAATAGAATGAGTACAGTATACTAGCTGTTCTAGTTGGTAGTAGGTAATGAAGTCAATAGTTGTAGGGTAGGATTGGATAAAGAATCCCCTAGTTAGATAGCAGATCTTTATGGGTTTGTACGTAGTGGTAGCAAATTTATTGAAAAGAGCTAGTGTAGGAAACCTAAGGTCAGGGCTAGGTTTGGTACCGGGGTCAGTCTCAATAGGACAACGTTTGCTAATAATGATCAACAATTGGAATAATTAATAATAAGACAAAAAATAATAACCTTTGAAAAACGTACCGAGGAGGCATTGTAGGAGAAGAAGAAGAGGGGAGAACATGGGATGCTTGGAAGATCTCTTAGAAGGGAGGAAGTGGATTGAGTTCGGTGTGGAATGGGTGCCATGGGCAAGGGCTTATATACCCCTTCCCGAGCGCCCGTGAACGCTCAAAGGCACCTGTGGCAAATCATAGGCGCCCGAGTCTATCTCGAGCGCCTGAGCTCAGTTTGCTCAGGTATGGTAGTTTTGACTACCTCGTACGCCGAGAAAGTGTTAGGCGCCCGTGAAGGTCTCGAGCGCCCGGTTTGACCAACTTTGATTGGTAATATTTATTTAATCAAGTCCTAAGTTTCAAGATTTGGTACTAAGGCTGATAATAGATTACTTTCTAAAATAATAAGTTTTTGAATTTTGACACAGTTAAATTTAATTAAATTGAATTTCAAAAATGTTAAACTGAATTTTGAAAATATTAAGTTAAATTTTAATTTTGAAAATATTAAGTTAAATATGAATTTTGAGAATATTATGTTAAATTTGAATTTTAGAATATTAAGTTAAATTGAATTTTGAAAATATTAAGTTAAATTTGAATTTTGAGAATATTATGTTAAATTAAATTTAGAAAATATTAAGTTAAATTTGAATTTTAAAAATATTAACTTAAATTTGAATTTTGAAAATATTAAGTTAAATTTGAATTTTGAAAATATTAAGATAAATTTTGGAATTTATTAAGTTAAATTAAATTTACTGAAATTTTGAATTTGATTAAATGTATATTAAGGGTAAGATTAATTGGGTTGGACTACATTATTAAGTCCTAGACATCTCCCCAATTCTAAGTGCTTAAACAGGTTTCCTTATCTGTTTTGTGAGATGTATTAATTTTATATTGCTTTTATGTTAACTCTATGATTTAATTGAAACTTGTGTTAGATTCGGGATTAACAATTAATAAGTTGAAAATAAATTTCTATAATCGGCTTCTAAGTCTTCGCGAGGCTAAGAGGCCTTCTTTGGTCGTAGCCTTATTGGATCATCAACCCTTTCCTAGACAAAGCCTTTTAAAGAAATGTTATCCTCAAATTATTTATTGAGAACCCCTGGTCTAACTAGTTAAGGATTTGGCGAGGTAGCTTCGGTTAGTTCCACCTGACTAATAGGACTAGATAGGGTACGCCTTACCCTACCTGACTTTTTAGACAAGTTTCCCTAACGTACTATCATCTCGCCCTATCCTAATACTAGGTTGTGCAAGTTTCAGTTAAGTCAAATCCTTATCTAACCAATCCTAAGTCTAAGCATGATATTTTGCAAAAAAATAAAAACAAGCATCAAATAGGAAAAATTTTATCTAACAATGAAAATGGTTTTTATATTGGCTCCCCCTAGACTAAAGCCACGGTATGGACTTGGCAAGATGTGAATCTTGTCCTTGGGAATCCAATATTGGTTCGGTCCGGCTTGATTTGTCAAGCATAATTTCGGGACCCATGCTTGGACTCGAGTTCTACTTGGGATCACCATAGAGTAATACGATCTATATCGTGAGTTGGTTCGATAACCAAGTCTGGATTGGTTCAGAACTGATTTTTGCTCTCCAAGAATCGTGTCAAGATTCTTGGAACCCAAGGAAAATCGTTCCAATGCAACTCTTAGTTCCTTAACTTGATTTTTCAAAGAGAAATTCTCCTCCTCAAGTTTTTGGGCTTGAGTGGAGTTTCCTTCCTGAATGGGTTCAGTTAAGGGACTAGAGTTGACTCTCTCTTTCAGGATTTTGACTTCCTGTCGGAGGGACTCGACCCTAACATTGGCTTTGGCCAACTTACTAGATAGATACGATATTAAATCATACAATTGAGATTCGGGGTAATCTCTTACCGTTATTTGCCCATCTTCCGAAATTGAAAGTCTTCTGGTTCTAACGTTCTCTTCCATTTCTGATTCCGATTCGGTGTCGAGGTTCTCCGAAGCAGTCAACATGAGGAGGTTGGCGTGTGGTACTTCATCCACTTCATCCGAAGAGGATTCGTCCCACGTAGCTTTAAGTGCTTTCTTCCTCCGGTTCTTCTTGTTGTCCTTCAAGCTGGGACACTCTAACTTGTAGTGGCCCTTCTTGTTGCACCCATAACAGGTAACTTCAGTGTTGGCTTTTTGGCTGGTAGACGGTTCAGTTGGATCATCCTTTTTCTGGTTCGCCTTCTTTTTCTTCATTTGTCCCTTGATCATTTGGTACAGACTTCGGGCCAATCGAACCAGCTTTGGATAATTGATTCTGTCATCGTCAGACTCTGAGTGAGAGTCTGACTCAGGAATTGATTGCACCTTCTTCTTTTGTTTTGCAGAGGCTTTACCTGCAGAAAGAGCTAACCCTTTCTCGACCATTGAGGCATTAGTTTGTTCATGCAGTTCTAATTCAGAGAATAATTCATCTAATCTAATATCTGAAAGATTCCTAGAAACCTTGTAAGCATCTACCATCGATGACCACAAAGAATTTCTTGGGAATGAGTTTAACGTATACCTGATTAGATCATGGTTTTCTACCTTGTGACCTATCATGTGTAGATCGTTCATGATTTATTGGATTCTTGCGTGTAGCTGAGTGGCAGTTTCTCCATCTTGCATTTTGATCGTATATAATTTGTTGAGGAGGAGGTCTCTCTTGCTGATTCTTGTGTCTGACGTCCCCTCGTGCAACTCGATCAACTTACTCCACAGTTCCTTAGCACTATTGAATGGGTCGCTGCAGTTGAGTTCTTTCTTCGTCAGTCCACACTAGAGAGTTTGAGTGGCTTTTGCATCCGCTTCTATCTTCTTCTTAAGCGAGGCATCCCACTCAGAGTACCTTTGGATTTCGCCTTGCGTATTTTTGGGGATTTCCAGTCCAGACTGGATGATAATCAACATTTCCACCTGAGTTTTCAGGTGGACCTCCATTCTGCTCTTCCAGTAAGAAAAATCCTCATCGGGGAACAGAGGAGTGCGTATGGTACTGTAGCCTTCTTGGATGGCCATTTAGAATTCCTGAAAGATAAACAAAAACAAAAACCTCGTTCCAAGACTTTTCTTGGATTAGTCGTGCGGTATGAAAAAATTTAAGAATAATTCAAGTGGTGTTGCACTAACCTCGAAGAATGATAAAAAATATATTTTTTTAAAAAAATGAACAAAAAAATTGATTCTGAAAAACTGCTCAATTGGCGGTTTCAGCAAGTTTGAGCAACCCGCTCTGATACCACTTTTGGGATCGTTGTAATCGGTAGAGGGGGGTGAATAGCGATTACGTCAAATTTTCGGATAACAAATCAGAATGCAGCGGAAGAAACAAAAATCACAACGCTAACAAGTTTTCTTTTTTACTTGGTTCGGAGTCTTTGACGACTCCTACTCTAAGGCCCACAGTCCTTGACCACTTTCGTTGGGCAAATCTATATGTCGCAAAATGTATTACAGAGATTTAAGTTGAGTACAGAATTTGAACAACGAAATAAACAATACCGACGACACTGAAAAGGATTGTAGACTATCTTGGACGGCATGTCGATGATCTTGATCGTTTGCGGCATGGACGAGCTCGAGCACGGAAGAATTCTGAAGTGCGTTGGCATGCTTGAGTTTCAAGAAAGCTTCTTTTCGTTGGAATGAATTCATTCTGTAAAGCAAGGGGTGAAGCCCCTTTTATATAGGGTCCTCGTGCACCTGATGCTTATTCGGCACCTGACACGTGTCGCGAATCTGGCGCGTCCCTATCCGCAGACTCGGCCAAACTCCTATCTTTTGTTCTTAGGTGCCAGGGTTCCCTGGGGTGCCTGATGGCTCACGGGCGCCTAAGTTGCTGACGTGGCAACCTGCCAGCTCAGCTGAACTCCCCGCTCGAAAACATCCATCTGGGGTGCTTGATACTTATCAGGCGCCCGGGAAGCCAGGCGCCTGACTCCTCTCAGGCGCCTAGGATGCAGTGGTAAAGACCTCTTCACTCCTGCAACTAGGGTTAGTCCAAAAACAATATATAATATGAATAATTGAAATACATCACAGTCGGACCTGTCTTGGTTCTAACTTTGGATTTCAAAGTGAAACCCTAGGTCGAACCTACGCCTACTGTTCCTTCTTCCGGGGAACGCGTCTCCACCTACTCCTCTCAGGAGAAGTTACCTTTTGCCAACCGGCTCCTCCGGTTTGACTTTTGCTCGGCCTCCGAGACTGTTAGATCTTGAGACGTCCATTCCTCGACCCGCCTCTACTTCTGACTGCAACTCTCGCTCGGCTAAGACTTCTGCCCAATCATCCGGATCAGGACTTCGTTGCCCTGTCCACGACCAGGACTTCTTGCCCAACCCTCGGCCAAGTCTTCTTACCCAGTCCTCGACTAGGACTTCTTGCTCAACACTACAAGTCACGACTTCGTGCCTAGGTGAACTAGGACTTTCCTGCACACATGGTAGATTCATTAGACAACAACACATACTTAACTTTGAACCCGTAGACATTATCAAAACCAGGTTCGATCTTGGTGCTTCAGGCACTAACAGTTTCTCTTCATCCGGATTTGTTTTAATTAATAAAATTTTAATCTGGGGACATGGAGAGGAATCCTGATGCAACCAAAACCCAACAGTAAGCATCTTCCATTGATGCCCGCAATGAATTCCTTGGGAACGAGTTTAGGTTATACCTGATTAGATCACGATTTTCTACCTTGTGACCTATCGTGTGCAAACTGTTCATAAGTTCTTAGATCCTCGCGTGTAGCTGTGCAGCTATTTCACTGTCTTGCATTTTGATCATGTACAGCTTGTTGAGAAGGAGATCCCACTTACTGATTCTCGTGTCTGATGTCCCCTTGTGCAGCTCGATCAACTTATTCCATAATTCCTTAGCGCTGTTGAACGGGCCGATGTGGTTGAGTTCTTCCTTCGTCAGTCCACACTGGAGGGTCTGAGTGGCTTTTGCGTCTACTTCTATCTTTTTCTTGAGTGTAGCATCCCACTCAGAGTATCCTTGAACTTCTCCTTCAGAGTTCTTCGGAATCTCTAATCCAGACTGGATAATGATCCACATTTCCACCTGAGTTTTTAGGTGGACCTTCATTCTGCTCTTCCAATAGGAGAAGTCCTCACCGGAGAATAGAGAAGGGTGAGCGGTGTTGTAGCCTTCTTGCATGACCATTTAATATTCCTGAAAAATAAAGAAAACAAAAAAAAACTCGTTCCAAGACTTTGTCTTGGATTAGTAGTGCGGTATAAAAAGGTATAAACTAAAAACAATTCGAGTGGTGTTGCACCAATCTCGAAGAACGAGAAAATAAATTTTAAAAAAAAAAGAAATGAAAAAATAATTCCAAAAAAATTGCTTTTTTACTTGGTTCGGAGTCTTTAACGGCTCATACTCCAAGGCCCATGATCCTTGACCAATTTCGTTGGGAAATTCTATAAGTCAAATAACAGTTACAAATATGCAATTCAAAGTACAGAATTGAAACAACTAAATTGTACCAATGACACAATAATGGTTGCGAAGCGTCTTAGGCTATGTGTCGTCGATCTTGATCGTTTGCTGCGTGGAAAAACTTGAGCACGGATGGAGACTAAAGAGTGTTGGAGTGCTTGAGTTGCAAGAAAGCATTTCTGTGTTGAATGAAATTGATGTTGGGAAGCAAAGGGGGTGAAGGCCATTATATATACTGTTCTCGGGCGCCTGAGGCTTATCGGGCGCTTGCCACGTGAGCAAATTGGGCACGTACTTATCCTTAGACTCAGCAAAACACCTATCCTTGGTCTTGGGCACCTGGGATACTTGGGGCGCCTGATGGCTCACAGGCGCCTGAGATGCTAACATGGAAACCCTGCCAGCTAAGCCTCTCCCCCATAGAGAAATGCCATCTAGGGAGCTTGAAACCTATTAGGCGCCTGCCTTCTCGGGCGCCTGAGCCCTCTCAGGTGCCTGTGATGCAGCAGCAAACACCTTTCACTCCTGCAACTAGGGTTAGTCCAAGAACAGTACAAAATAAATAATAAGCATATGAATCACAGCAGAAGCTGCCCTGTTTCTGACTTTGGATTTCAAAATGAAACCCTAGGTCGAACCGACGCCTACTATTCCCTCTTTTGGGCAATGCATCCTCACGTACTCCTCTCAGGAGAAGTTACCTTTTACCAACCAGCTCCTCCGGTTGGACTTTTGCTCAACCTTCGAGACTGCCAGATCTCGAGACGTCCGTACCTCGACCCGCCTCTACTTCTGTCTGCAATCCTTGCTCGACTAAGACTCCTTCCCTATCTTCCAGATCAGGACTTTATTGCCCAGTCCATGACCAGGACTTCTTGCTCAACCCTGCACGTCAAGACTTCGTGCCTAGGTGAACTAGGACTTTCCTGCACACTTGGTAGATTCATTAGATCATAATACAAACTTAACTTTGAACCCTTTGTCATTATCAAAATCAGGTTCGATCTGGTGCTTCCGGCACCAACATTCCTTTACTCTTGAAGGACATCCTATTACTCTTGTACCTTTGACTCCAAGACAAGTTAGGGAGGATCAATTGAAATTACAAAATGTGAATGAAAAAAAGAGAGAGAAAGAAATTGAGAGAAAAAAGTCAAAAAAAGATGAAAAGAAAGAAAACAACATTGAGAAAAGTGAGAATAAAGAGAAAAAAAAGAGAAAAGAAAATAGCTTCTATGCAAAAAAAAAGTGAGATCAAAAAAGCTTTGTTTTCAAACCAACTACCTCTTATACTTTTTCTAAGGAGGCACTATTGAGCACTAACAATCTTAACAATTCTTTGCCAAGTGTTGTTGTTTCTCTCTTACAGGAATTTCAGGTTATTTTTCCAGAAGAAGTTCCACATGGCTTGCCTCCTAGTAGAGGAATTGAACATCAAATTGACTTCATACCCAGTGCTTCCATCCCAAATCGACTTGCCTATAGGAGCAATCCAAAGGAAATAAAGGAACTTCAAAGACATGTTAATGAATTACTGGAGAAGGGGTATTTTCGAGAAAGCATGAGCCCTTGTGTAGTTCATGTATTACTAGTTCCTAAGAAGGATGGGACTTCAAGGATGTGTGTGGATTGTCGAGTCATCAACAACACAACGGTAAAGTATCGCCATTCAATTCCTAGGCTTGATGATATGCTTGATGAATTGCATGGTTCTAGTATATTCTCAAATATTGATCTTAGGAGTGGATACCATCATATTAGGATGAAGAAAGGTGATGAATGGAAGATTGGTTTTAAGATAAAACATGGCTTATATGAATGGTTAGTAATGGCTTTTGGGCTAACTAATGCTCCAAGCACTTTTGTACGTTTGATGAACCATGTTTTGCGTGCCTTCTTAGGTGTAGTTGTGTATTTTGATGATATTTTGATTTATAGCAGAAGCTTAGAAGAGCATGTCACACATCTAAGGTCAATTTTGAGTGTGTTGAAAGAAGAGAAGCTTTTTTCCAACCTTAACAAATGCACCTTTTGTAAGAATAGAGTTGTGTTTCTTGGTTTTGTTGTTAGTGCTAATGGTGTTGAGATGGATGAAGAAAAGGTGAAAGCAATCCAAGAGTGGCCAATACCGACAACAATCGTCCAAGTGAGGAGTTTCCATGGTTTGGCCAGCTTATATAGACGGTTTGTTTGTGATTTTAGCAATATTGCAGGTCCACTTACTAAAGTCATCAAGAAAAATGAGTCACTCAAGTAGGGAGAGGAGTAAGAAAGGGCATTCAACACTTTGAAAGAAAAGCTAAGTTCTGCACCTTTATTAATCTTACCAGATTTTTCTAAAATCATTGAAATCGAATGTGATTCTTCTGGTGTTGGAATAGGTGTTGTTCTTATGTAGGAAATGAGGCCTATTGCTTACTTTAGTGAGAAGTTAAGTGAAGCCACTCTCAACTATCCCACTTATGACAAGGAGATGTAAGCATTGGTGAGAGCATTGGAGACATGGCAGCATTACCTATGGCCGAAAGAATTCGTGATTCACATAGATTATCAATCTCTAAAGCATTTGAAGAGCCAACAAAAGTTGAACAACCGTCATGCTAAATGGATGGAATTCATTGAGACCTTTCCTTATGTGATCAAATATAACCAAGGCAAAGAGAATATGGCTGCTGAAGCATTATCTCGAAGGTATGCTTTACTTTCCACCTTAGATACGAAATTACTTGGATTTGAATATATCAAGGATTTATATGCCAATGATGCTGATTTTTCTGAAGTGTGCAAAGCATGTGACAAGGTTGCATTTGGTAATTCTATAGAAGTGATGGTTTTTTATTTCGTGAGAATAGATTGTGTGTGCCTATGTGTTCCTTGCGGGAATTGTTTACTAGGGAAGCCCATAGTGGTGGCTTGATGGGACATTTTGGTGTGACTAAGACTTTAGGGGTTCTACAAGATCACTTTTTTTGGTCTCATATGAGATGTGATGTGGAGAAAATCTGTGAGAGGTGTATTGCTTGCAAACAGGCTAAATCTAAGTTAAAACCCCATGGTCTGTATACTCCTTTGCCTATACCTAGTGAGTATTAGACTGATATTTCGATGGATTTTGCTTTGGGACTACCCCGGACTAAGAGGGGAAAAGACTCAATTTTTGTTGTGGTAGATAGGTTTCTAAGATGGCACATTTCAGTCCATGTCATAAAATTGATAATGCCTCACATGTAGCTAACTTGTTCTTTAGAGAAGTTGTTAGGTTGCATGGCATGCCAAGAACAATTGTCTCCGATGTAACGCCCGCTTTTTTTTTTTTATATAGACCATCATAAAGCGGCGTTACGTTCACATACTTAGGCATGTAGACATCATAATGCAGCGGAAAACTTTAAACTTACACCTACATGCACTTACTACCATTCCTACCATCATAACATGGAAACTTGGCATATTAACTTTATACCTAGCATCATATCATACTTAGCATCATGCCATATTTTAGCATCATATCATACTTAGCATCATGTCATACATTAGCATCATGTCATAGAGTCATATTCAAGTACTTAGTAGTAAAGGTAGAGTTCTATCATAAGACAAACAAACATATGGTCTCTTGGCCAAGTCACTATCACACACATTCTGCAATGCCCTCCTGCTGCTTCCTTTTTATCCCCTTGCGTGATCTGCGGTATAAGAACATAAGACTATAAGCACACAGGCTTAGTAAGACTCTTTCCTACCCACTAAAACCATCCGTCACTTAATCATAAACATATGAAACATTAGCATACTTAATGCTTTACTTAGATCGTCATCCTTATCATCACTTAGCATTCATTCGACATGTCATGGACATGGCTTCATCATATTCATAGCATGACATAAACATAACCATAAACATTCATGTATGGCATCATACTTGACATAAACATAAACATCGTAAACATTCATAGCATGGCATAAACATAAACATCATAAATATTCATAGCATGACATAAACATAAACATCATAAATATTCATAGCATGACATAAACACAATCCATAAACATCGTAAACATTCATAGCATGGCATAAACATAAACTTCATAAATATTCATAGCATGGCATAAACACAATCCATAAACATCGTAAACATTCATAGCATGGCATAATACTTGGCATGGACATAAAATCATGGCATAACCTAATTAAAATCATGACATCATATACTAGCATGAGCATAAATAAAATAATGGCATTCTAACATAACATAAGCATAATTAAATCATGGCATCCTAAACTAACATGAACATAAATAGAAGCATGGCATCCTAACTTAGCATAAACATAATCAAAGCATGGCATTCTAAACTAGCATAAAATCATGGCATCCTAAACTAACATGAACATAAGTAAAAATCATGGCATAAAATCATGGCATTAACATAGATAAATCATGGCATAAACATAAATAAATCATGGCATAAAAATCATGGCATAAACATAAATAAATCATGGCATAAAAATCATGGCATAAACATAAATAAATCATGGCATAACCATCCTTTTCATGAACATACTTTTCATAAACATACTTTTCATAACGTAATGCATAACATGAATGGATGCATGTAACAACTGTGCATATATATATATATATATAAAGATGCTTAATCTTTAAAACATGCTTTTAAATCATCATCATAACATCATTGGGCCCTGGCTTGTACCACATTCATTCATCATATGCGCGCATCCCTATGTAAATACGAGGTAGCTAATCTCGACCTACTAGGGTAAGGACAGCATCATCGGTAGTCCCGAACCGTAAGGACAGCATCATCGGTAGTCCCGAACCGTGGACAGCATCATCGGTAGTCCAGAACCGTGGACCTTACTTAGGTCCAGTACAAGCCCATAAAATAAAATAAAATACTTTGCATGCTTCATCATTCATAAGTCATTCATGGCATACTTATCATAACATAACTTGTTACGGCTCGGCCCGTCTACCGGCCCATTTACCGGTCCATATGACTGTCGTACCGTCGACCATCGACCGTGCCGTTTAGCATATTCATTCATTCATCATACTTAACCTTCATTCATCATTTTCATTCTTATCATGCATAACCATGGCATATCATTCATAAACATGGTATATCATTCATAACATGGCATATCATCCATAAACATGGCATATCATTCGTAAACATGGCATATCATTCATAACATGGCATATCATCCATAAACATGGCATATCATTCGTAAACATGGCATATCATTCATAACATGACATATCATTCATAACATAGCATATCATTCATAAACATAAATTACATCTTACCATAGGGCCATTGGGACCCTTACTTGAAATAAATCTTAACTTTTACCCTATTAACCCTTATATGGCCGAAACTTGTGGAGTCCCATGGCCATGTGAAAATTCACACAATCGCCATCCATCATCCTTATATCATGGCAACACATAAACATAAGTTGAGGTTAAAGACTCAACCCTAACCCTTGGGTCCTTGGGGTTGGCCGAACCATATGGGGCCTCTAGGGTACCCCAAAAATTCCCAAAATTTATACTTAACCTCTACACATCATGAGGGAATATTAAATGACATTATCCTGATTTTTAACATATTTTTAGACATTTAAACCATGGGGGCCGAAACCCTTGAACTTAAGGTTCTGGGTTTTGCTTCTTTCATGTTGGCCGAAATATATGGGGCCTCTAGGGTATCCCAAAAATTCCCAAAAATTTTACTTAGTGTCTAAACATCATAAGGGAACATTAAATAACATTATCATGATTTTTAACATATTTTTAGACATTTAAAACATGGTGGCCGAAACCCTTGAACTTAAGATTCTGGGTTTTGCTTCTTTCATGTTGGCCGAAACTCTAGGGTGTCCTAGATTGCCCTAAAAATTCCCAAAAATTATACATAACCTCTACACATCATAAGAGAACATTTCATAACATTATACAGATTTTTAGAATATTTATAGATCTTTAAATCATGGTGGCCGAAACCCTTGAACCTAAGGTTCTGGGTTTTGCTTCTTCCATGTTGGCCGAAACTCTAGGGTGTCCTAGAGTACTCTAAAAATTTCCAAAAATTATACATAACCTATACACATCATAAGAGAACATTACATAACATTAAACATATTTTTAGAATATTTATGGACCTTTAAATCTTGGTGGCCGAAACCTATCAACCAACCTTTCTTGGTTTTTCTTTCTTTTCCACTTCCAACCCCAAAATCCATCAATATATCATGCTAAAAATCATAAAAATCATATGAAACCATTATACCACAGGTGAGGGAGTCTTACCTTGGGTTTCTAAATTTTTTTAGACCTTGGATGGAAAGAAGGAAGAAGACTTGACCACACCTAGCCCTTGGAAACTTTGAGAAGCCCTTAGATCTAGGAGGATGAGACCTTTTGTGGAGTTTTCTCAAGGGAGAATTCCTCCTTGTGTGCTCGGCAAGAATGGAGAAGGAAGAGAGGAGCAAATGCAATTGATGGCATGAAGAATGAAACTCCCAAACCCCCTTATTAATCAACCATTAAAGTGGTGAATGAAGAGTTTTCCATGGCCCTTCATCTTCTTCTACCATTTAACCATCATTCACTTCCTTTCCTCACAAGAATTCCTTGCTAGGTGGGTTGGTTAAAGCATTCATTGTTGTACAAGAGGTCCAAGGTTCAATCCTTGGCCCTTGCACCTTTATTTTTATTTTATTTTTATTTTATTTGATCCTTTTTCTTATTTTCGAAAATTCCTCTTTTATTTCGAAAATTCTCCAAAAATCACCCATAATTATGCCAATATTCCTAAATAAAATTCTTTTATATTTATATAAATTTTACCCAATTAATACCCATTTTTGGAGCCCATTTAAAGCCCATTAGTACCTAATTTCTCAAATTAAATAGGAAAATTAAACTATTACTTACCCATAATCATGCTAATATGTCTAATTAAATCCTATTTATATTTATACTAATTTTTTTACCTAAAATCCACCGATAATTATGGTACTAGCAAGCCCACATAAGGCCCATTAGTGCCCTTTTTCCCAATTTAAATGGGGAAAACATGGATTTTCTAGGCCAAAGTTTGCATTGATATTCCTTGGTCCCTTGGAAAATTATCTAAACATGCTCAATATTTTAAGAAAATATTAAGAGAATTTTCCGGGTCGTTACATCCGATAGGGATGTAATGTTTTTGAGTTATTTTTGAAAGACATTATGGGAAAAATTGGGAACAAAATTGTTGTTTTCCACTACTTGTTATCCCTAAACAGATGGGCAAACTGAAGTTGTTAACCGAATATTATCTTTCTTACTTTGTGCTATCATTAAAAAGAATTTGAAAACATGGGAAGATTGTCTACCACATATTGAATTTGCTTACAATAGAAGCATACATTCTACAACTCAGTTCTCTCCATTTGAAATTGTTTATGGATCCAATCCTTTATCTCCATTGGATTTAATTCCTTTGGCCATGAGTGAGCATCTAAACTTAGATGGTAAGCAGAAGGCTAAATTCGTGAAGAAAATTCATCAACAAGCATGGTTGAATATTGAGAGAAAGACTCAACATTATGTTCATCAAGCTAACAAGGGGCGGAAAAAAGTTATATCTGAACTAGGAGAGTGGGTCTGGTTGCATCTAAGGAAGGAGCTATTTCCAGAGAGACGACGTTCTAAACTTCTACCTCGAGGTGATGACCCATTTCAAGTAGTAAAGCGCATAATGATAATGCCTACCAACTTGATTTGTCAGGTGAGTATAGTGTGCATAGTACTTTTAATGTTGTTGATTTGTCTCTTTTAGATGTAGGTGATGATTTGAGAGCAAATCCTTTTCAAGAAGGGGAGAATGATGCACATCAAATGAACAATCATTTATCACTTTCAGAAAGTCCAATTACAAGACTTTGGGCAAAACGTTTCAAGGAAGCACTAAACAGACTAATAGAAGAACAATTTTCTGATTATAAAAAAGAAGAGATCAGGTCAAATCCAAGTACCGATCAAGTGCTCATCCATGTGATTGGAGTTATCCATGGATAACTTATCTTGCATGAGTACTCATTCTTACAATTAATGAGGACTAGTTTGATATGAGTTGCTAAACTAGTTAATAGCAAGCAAGAGTACTAATTTGATTTGAATTGCAAAACTATTTAATTGCTTTCATGTATGAATGCAAGGCAAAGTTTGTAATCTTCATTACTTCCTCCCACTATATAAGGGAGGGAGCATGATAATGGAAAGAACAACTTTTGGGTGAAACACTTGTTTGTATGATCTCTTAGTTCTTGAAAGAACATATGAACTTATCAAGTTTGTCTCATGGCGTTCAAACCTCCGAAACTTATCACCCTTGCGATGTGGCATTTCATTCTCCATAGTCTTTGGTTCATTCCATCTCTTTGGTTATGGATCAAGGTTCAAACTCTGGTCTTCTTGTTCTTGAGGTTCTTTTCCATCTATTGTTCTCAGGTTCAATCACGATTGTTGGTGGAGTTCGTATCACGTAGTACGTGTTTGGTCCGATGATAAGAGCAAGGTTCCTTAGCAAGTGCAATAACCCCATTGTTGTTACAATAGAGGTCTATCGGGTCTACTATACTAGAAACCACACCAAGCTTTGTAATGAATTTCCGGATCTAAACAACCTCTTTTGCTGCATTAGATACAACAATATACTCGACCTCTGTTGTAGAATCTGTTAGTGAGAGCCCTAGAGCCAATCATATGATGATTACTTTTTGGACTCATTGTATCATATTCTTGTATATATATTTCTTATATATAAAGTCATTTCTTATGGTTATTGTACTTATGTGTATTGGTGCCAAATAACTTAGTATAATAACGTCCTTGAGTAGAAGGTTCTTATCTATATCAATCGATTAGTTGAATCGATAGTGAGATGATATAGAGAACACTACTCTTAATTATTCCTAGTCAAGTATTAACATTCAAGGACAATGTTAATGCATAGAGACTAGCATGTAGGTCAACATGATGACTTGATCTCACAAGTCATGGATATGAGATATCAAGTTGACACATGGGTATACATTAGAGAATGTATACTGAATGGCCCGCCATGAGAAAGTATCATGGATCATTATATGAGTGTCATATACTTTCTCATGTGACTATTAGTATGACTATTAGTCCTTAGACCTGAAGTCACCATAGTTCCCTACATAAGGAGTTATGTACTTTGGTTTCGTCAAACGTCACCCGTAACTGGGTGGACTATAAAGGCGATTACTGGGTATGTAACAAATTATGCGGAGGGATGTGAGTGATGTAGATGGGATCTATCCCTCCTATATGACGGGAGAGATATCATAGTCTTGATAGAGTGAGATCACTAAGTGCATGGTCATGCCCAAATAAGGCAATATGAGATATTGAGCTTATTTGATTATAGTGAGTCTACTTGGAGTTCAAGACACATAGATTGATTGGAGGATGACACGGTCTATGCCTCATGAAAGATCAATCTAGATATCAAGGATAGAAGGACATTGTCACATATTGTGATGGTCACAATTATTAGTCACATTGGTGATGTTGGATCTCAACATTCTTGTAACTTGGGTAGCAATGATGTGTTGCTAGATACCGCTCATTGCTTATGTTTCTAAGAGGTTAGAAGCATTGCCAACGTTACAAGAACCTATAGGGTCACACGCAAAGAACAAATAGATGGAGAAAAATTGAAGTCAAGTTTGACTTGGCTAAATATGGAAAGTCCATAAAAGGCAAGTTTGACTTGACCCAAATCCAAATCAAGTTTGACTTGACTTGGTTCCACTTCAAGTTAGACTTGACATGAGAGAAGAAATGGAGTCAAGTTTGACTTGACTAAATATGGAAAGTCCATAAAAGGCAAGTTTGACTTGACCCAAATCCAAATCAAGTTTGACTTGACTTGGTTCCACTTCAAGTTAGACTTGACATGGGAGAAGAAATGGAGTCATGTTTGACTTGACTAAATATGGAAATTCCATAAAAGGTAAGTTTGACTTGACCAAAAGTCCACCTCACCTTGACTTGACCAAGTGATGACTTGGCTTGGTTTCCCCCCCATTTGAATTTGAATTCAAATTGAAAGGGGGTTAAGGAAGGCCACCTAATGGCCATTAGTGGCCATTATGGCCGGCCACTTAATGGCCATTAAGTGGCCGGCCACCATGGAAGAACAAAGAGGGTTTTGTTTCATTTTTCCTCTAAGTGTGTCTTCTCTTCTTCCTCTCCAATTGTTGGAGTTCTACTTCTTCTTCTCCTCTTGGCCGAATCCTACAAGGTGCTAGCACACCTAAAGGATTTCATCCATCTACTTTTGTTCGCGTGGATACTTCTAGAGGGACGGCACTTGACGTCCTAGAGATTCGACATCCAAAAAGGAGCGAACGGGATTAAACGGGGCACGCATCAAAGGTAAAATGTTTATCCTTCTTTAGATCTAGGAGTAGATCGGGTTTTGAAGCATGTAAACGAGCACTCGTAATTTTTGAAATGGCTTTCTTCGCTCGGATCCTTGCTATTGGGGCTTTCGGGGTTTCCGCGACGCGAAAAAGCGGTTTTCGTGGCCCGAAAAACCCTACAGAATCTACGACTATATCCTGCGTCGAACTCTTCCAGCTTACAGCACCACCATTCAAGCAAAATACATACCCTGACTGCGATCTGAAATCATCCCTATCGGTTTGGAAGCTTGCGTCACTGTAACCCTTTATAGCTAGCTCCTCAATGCCTCTAAATATCAAGAAATATTCTTTTGCCTTTCGTAAGTACTTAAGAATATTCTTGGCAGTTGTCCAGTGACTTCCACATAAATCTGAATGGTATATGCTCATCATGCTCAAAGCATACGAGACATCTGGACGAATACAAAGCATGACGTATATGATAGACACTAAAGCGGATGCATAAGGGATCTGATCCTTGCGGTCTCTCTCCTCCTTAGAAGAGGGACATTGAGTTTTCGAATGACTCACACAATGTGATATTGGCAGAAATCCCTTCTTAGAATTTTGTATGGCAAAACGATTAAGCACCTTGTCAATATATGTACTCTGACTTAAGCCAAGTAATATCTTAGATCTATCTCTATAGGACTTGATGCCTAGGATATAGGCTGCTTCACCTAAGTCTTTCATTGAGAAATAATTCCCTAGCCACCTCTTCACATACTGTAGTAAAGGGATATCATTTCAAATGAGAAATAAGTCATCCACATACAAGATCAGGAAGATAACTGTGCTCCCACTAACCCTCTTATAGGCACAGGGTTTATCTTCATTCTTGATAAAACCAAAAGCTTTGATTGTATCATCAAATCGAATATTCCAGCTTCGAGAAGCTTGCTTTAGCCTATAAATGGACCTTTGCAACATACATACCTTTCCAGCATGCTCTGGATCTACAAATCCCTCAGGTTGTGTCATGTACACATCCTCGAGTAGATTCCCATTTAAGAATACGATTGTGACATCCATCTACCATATCTCATAATCATGGTAAACTGCAATAGCAAGCATGATCCGAATAGACTTAAGCATCACAACTGGTGAAAAGGTTTTATCATAGTCGATACCATGAATCTGCTTGAAATCTTTAGCTACCAATCGCCCTTTATGGGTATGCATAAGACCATCCATGTCAATCTTTTTTTTAAGGACCCACTTACACCCAATGGGTTTAATTCTCTCAGGTGGATCAACCAAAGTCTATACTTGGTTCTGTACGTGGATTCCATTTCGAACTTCATGGCCTCTAGCCATTTCTCAGAATCTGGGCTCATCACAGCTTTTTGATAGGATGTAGACTAGTTCAACTCAACAAGCATAATGTCATCATGGTTAGACAAGAAAAATAAGTATCTCTCAGGCTAATGATGTATCCTATCAAATCTGTGAAGAGGTTGGTCTACTTGAACAGGTTGTTGCTCTACAACTTTGTTGGTTTCAGTTGTGCATGGGAATCCTCTCCATGTCCCCGGATTAAAATTTTATTAATTAAAACAAATCCGGATGAAGATGAATTATCCAAGCAACCATTTCATCATTGTACTAATCAACTTGAGTGATCGCTTGAACAAACTTGTTATTCAAGCAATCTAACTCGTCTAGTTGATTAGCCATGGAATAGATGATGAATAAATCACCGATTTTTGTGTTTATCTTCAGGGTCCATGACAAATAATAACATACAATGATACAAGATGCAAGAAAGAACTAAACAAGAATTATACCTCTTGTTTACCTCTTGGTCTTCTACTGTATGTCCTATCCTCTTCTTGGACGTCGTGTAGGCGACGATCTTCCAAGAACCAAAGTCACCAAGGCACCTTCTTTTCCTCTTTGACTTGCGCCAAAACCCTAATCTTCACCCTTTGTTGCCGCCGGCCACCAAGGAGAGATATCTCCTTCTTTGCACTGCCGGCCACCAAGTTCCTTGCGCCGCCGGCCACAACAAGGTGTTGCACCGGCCAAGGAAAGAAGGAAGGATGAAGAAGAAGAGGAAGAAGGAGAAGAAAAAGAAGAAAGACAAGGCTTCTTCTCTTGCTCCAAAACCCGCCGGCCACCCCTTCCTCCATGTCTTGCCACCGGCGCTAAAAAGAAGAAAGTTCTTCTTGTTTTCCTTGCTGCCAACCACTCCCCTTTGCTCTAGGTTTGTGCACACCCAAGAGGAAGAAGAGAGGATGAGAGGAGTGGAAAGAATCAACTCCAAAAGCTTCTCTTTCCTTCCCTTGTTGTCGGCGCCACTTTGCCCTAGGAGAGAGAGGAGGAGAGGAGGGAACCAAGAGAGAGGGTTAGGGTTAATTGGATGCCTTGATCTCATGACACATGAGGTATATATAGGCTACACTAGGGACCATGAGGAGGAGTTGGGTCTTGGTCTCATAATGGATCCAAAGCTCGATCCATTAATGATAATCCAATCCACTAAAGGATTATCATTGAACTACCTCACCAACCCCTATAATTAAATATGGGCTCCACCATATTATGTGTACAAATTCTCCCCGTGTTTAAGATCTCAAATGTCCATTAATTAATTAAATTATGGACAATTTAATTAATTAATATCTAACTCCATGAGTAGTACCACTCAACCTTATCATCATGTCAGACCAAGTCCACCTGCAGGATTTTACATGATGAACTTTATGAGTTCCTCAAAGGGACATCATCATCCTAACGCATTAGGACACAATTTCCTTTTATAATCAATGGCACACTATGTAAATAATATTATTTCCCAATTTACCGGGTCTATCGATTTAACAAATAAATCTCTCCCATTGGTAGATCAAAGAAATAGATATTAGGTACACGTGCCCGTTATTATATCGGGTTTAAGAGCATGTACACCATAATATCTGAGGTTTGATTCAATTATATAGTCAGTATAAATTGAATCACCTCTATATCGGTCCTGCTCAATACACCCAAAGTGTACTAGTGTAAATCTATGGTCAAGATAAACCAATATCAAATTACACTACAACCATGTCAATGGTTTGTCCAAAACCATCTCGGTTGTGAGCCACTATTTATACTTTACAAGGGACTGATAACATGATCTTCTGTATGACACCACACACCATGTTATCTACAATGTAAAGTATCAGACAATATGTACACATATAGTAAATATAAAATGCAAACAATGATCATGTGATTCTCATTCCAAAATATAGATGTTCATACAAAAGCTAGACTTTTAGTATACATCCTAACAAACTTCTTGTGCAACAATATCAGAATCCACAATACTCTATGGTACCTATTAAATGTCCTTCAAAGCCTCAGTATCATCTGCTTCTTCAAGATGGATTTTACTCCCACTATTTCTTCTAGAAATAAGCTATCTTTTGAGAAAAATACCATTTCTAGCGACAAATACTTTGCCTAGTGTGGGATTGTAGAAGTAATATCCCTTCATTTCCTTGGGATATCCTACAAAATATCATTTATCAGATTTGGCTCCAAGTTTATCTGAGACTTGACGTCGAACGTAAGGCTCACAACCATAAATCCTCATAAAAGACATCGTGGGACTCTTCCCAGTCCATATCGTATATGGTATCTTTCTGAAGGCCTTTGATTGTGCTCGGTTAAGTATGAAAAGATATATTTTACACTATGGGGATGGTGAGAAGAGATATATTTTACATCCCAGAGGGGCTATAATTGGAGATACCATTGTTCTGAAAAATGGAATCTGGTAAATACTTTCTTACATGGAGTCATTATATATGATATATGGGGATATGTATGAGATATGGATTTTATATGGATCTATTTATACCAATCCTTTCATTCTTGCTCGAGTCGGATGATGAAAAATTATCATGTTGGTTCCTTTGGGGGATGTATCCATACGAATTCACCTATCCTAATAACAAAGAAACCTGATTTGAACGATTCTGTATTAAGAGCTAAATTGGCTAAAGTGATGGGACATAATTACTATGGAGAACCCGCATGGCCCAACAATCTTTTATATATTTTTCCAATAGTAATTCTAGGAGTGAACCCCCAGAAAGAAGTAAGAAGATATGTCTGACTCATCATCGATCGTACCATATCTAATAAAGTATGATTTCTCTGCTCGGACACACCATTCTATTGTGGTGTTCCAGGTGGAGTGAGTTGGGATATGATCCCATACTTTGCTAGATACTCATGAAACTCTTGGCTAAGGTATTCACCACCTCGATCTGATTGAAGTATCTTAATACTCTTGCCAAGTTGGTTTTGTACTTCACTCTTGAATTCTTTGAATTTTTCAAAGGATTCCGACTTGTGTTTCATGAGATACACATAGTCGTATCTACTGGCATCATCAGTAAAAATGATGAAGTACTGATAGCCTCCTCTAATTGCGATATTGAAAGGACCACATACATCATTATGTACGAGTCATAACAAGTTTGTTGCTCTTTCACCGTGTGCACTAAATGGAGTCCTGGTCATCTTGCCTAGAAGATAAGATTCACATGTCTTATATGATGCAAAATCCAATGAGTTCAGTAATTCATCCTTATGGAGCTGGGATATGCGACTCTCATATATATGACCCAAGCGACAATGTCAGAGATATGTTTGGTTCAAATCATTCGGTTTGAGTCGTTTGGTATTTATATTATAGATTGGGTTCTCTAAGTCTTGAATATATAGTCTATTCATAAGTGGTGCACTACAATAGAACATGTCATTTAACATTATAGAACAATATTTGTCTTTTATGATAAATGAAAAGCCTTTCTTGTCCAATCAAGATACATAAATTACGTTCTTAGTTAGTGCAGGTACATAAAAACACTCCTCTAGTTCTAAGATAAGCCCAGTGGGCAAAAATAAGGAATATGTTCCTACAGCTATAGCAACAACTCATGCGTTATTACCTACTTGTGGGTCCACTTCGCCCATTGTTAATGATCTAGCTCTTCAAAGGCCCTGCACATTAGTATAAATGTAAGATCCACAACTGGTATCTAATACCCAAGAAGAAGAAATAGATATATTAACTTCTATAACAAAAATATCTAAGACAGAAGTCTCACTTCTTTTCTTCTTTACTTCCTCTAGGTAAAGTTTGCAATATCGCTTTCTGTTGGGGCAACGACCCAAGGATGATTGGGAAGATCATGGTTTTGATGTGTGTGTGTCAATATGCTTAAGGTTAGGGTGTTATCTTGTTATTTGATATGTGTGATTGAGTTTGTAGGACTTGGAGAATCACACATGAATGCCTTATCCGAAGGACGAGAGCTGAGGGAAGAGAACTCCAAGGGCAAGCCGGGAAGTGGACTTCAAAGGGCACATGTGAAGGGTGGCATGAAGGCAAGCCGAGGGCTTGTATATGCATCCGAGGGACGATAGCCGGTGGAAGAGGACTTTAAGGGGCAAGCCAAGGGGGTATACTTGAAGGCACATGTGAAGGGGGGTCGTTGAAGTGATGAAGAGTGCTTGTATAAGCTAGGCAGTCAACTGGGGGAAAATCAGTGGACTTCCTGAACTTCTCGAGTCATCAGTCAACTGCCCATGGGGAAGTCGACTGGTAACCCCGAAAACTAGCCGTTGGCTAGCAATTAAGGTTGAATCAGTCGACTGCCCCAGGGGCAATCAACTGGTATCGGGCTAGATGACTTTAGGAGTTGTCCTTTACCCTATTTAAAGGGTGACTTTTTGGCATGACACAGGTATAGTTCTTGAGGGTACCAAGGTATTGTTCATGCTAAAAGTCCTCAGTTCTTCCTCTCGCTTTCAATTCCATCTTGTAAAGAGGAAGAAGACAACCTTGTAAAGGTTTTTTCCACCTTGAAGGAGGCTTTTCATAGTGGAGGTGGTGTGCTCATGTGGATCCTTGGATTAGTCACCTCTCTGAGGTGGATACCAAGTAAATGAAGGTGGTAGCATTGTTTTCATTATTTTCATTATTTTTCATGTATTTTGGTAACCTTCTTGTAGAAAAGATCAAAAGTTTCTATTCACCCCCCCTTTAGAAGGTGCCACGATCTAACACTTTCAATGTCCGGTCTCATCATAGTAGAAGCAAGACCCTTCCTTAGGCACCTGGCCTTTGACCTTCAGTGTAGTAGAGTTGGTTTGCCTTTGGCTTGAGTCTTATCCTTGCCCTTAGGCTTCCATTTGCCTTTGCCCTTTTATACCATCAGTACATTACTTGTCTTAGTTTTCTTGAGATTGAGTTCAGCAATTCTCAACATGCTGAGCATCTCAGGCAATGGCTTGTCAATTTCGTTCATGTTATAGTTCATGACAAATTGATTGTACCCTTCCAACAGCAATTGTAGGATAAGGTCCTGTTAGGATGTATACTAAAAGTCTTGCATTTTCTGTATGGTCATCCACATTTTGAAAGAGAAATCACAACAACACTAGATGTATATTTATATTAGTATATGCATAAAAGTCCTTTATTTTTTATTGTAGATAACATGGTGTGTGGTGACACACAGAAGATCATACTATCAGTCCCTTGAATTGTATAAGTAGAGGCTCACGATCGAGATAGAGATGGACAAACAATCGGGATGGTTGTAGTGTAATTAGGTGTGGTTTGTCTTGACCATAGAATTACACTAGTGTGCTTTGTGTGTATTGAGCAAGACCAAAATAGAGGTCATCCAATTTATACTGACTTAATAATTGGATTGGACCTTGGATTATTATGGAGTACAATCTTTAAATCCCAATATAATAACGGGCACGTGTAGTTAATATTTTATTTTATTAATTTACCAATGGGCGAGATTTATTCTGCTAAATCGATAGGCCCAGTAAGTTGGAAAATAATATTGATTACAAGGTGTGCCGTTGATTATTGACGGAATCCGTATCCTGGTGAGTCGAGATGATGATGCCCCCTTGATGAGCTCATAAGGTTCATCATGTTAAACCCTGCAGGTGGATTTGATCTAACATGATGATAAAGTTGAGTGGTACTAGTCAAGGAATTAGAAGTTGATTAATTAAAATTATCAGTAATTTAAATTAATCGATGGGCATTCGATATCTTAAACACGGGGGGATGGATATGCTCATAATAGGTGGAGCCCATATGAAAATATAGGGGTTGGTGAGGTAATTCAATGGAAATCCTTTAGTAGAATGGATCTTCATTAATGGATCGGGTTTGGATCCATTAGCAGGCCAAGACCTAACTCCTCATGGTCCCTATTGTAACCTGTAAATACCCCATGAGCCATCAAGGAAAAAGCCCTAAGTCTTTCTATTCTCTCTCTCTCTTTTGGGTGTGCGGCGCCGATCATCAAAAGACTTCATTCCGGCAGTTTGTTGTGCTCCTCACTCACGTTGCTGTGTTTGCTCCAATTTTGGACAACAAGCGGACAGCTTCAATCATGGACAAGTTGTGGGCGCAAGGTGTGTTTACTCCTTCTCCAAACGTGGTGGCTGTGGTTTGGTGGCTGTGGCGTTTTTGGACGGCGCTGCAACACCAAACGAGACAGCAGAACCTGCTGTGCAAACGAGACAGCAAACTTGCTGTGGTTTGGTGGTTGTGGCGTTTTTGGACAGCACAGCAGCACCAGACATGGACAGCAGAACCTGCTGTGGCTTTACATGCTGCAAACGGAACTCGCTTTGGCTTTGCATGAGCCGGTAAATAACGTTGCTGTGGCTGTGGCTTCTCCAAACGAAACAGCAGCTTGGGAGAAAGGAGAAGGGAAAAAGGAGAAGAAAGAGGGAAGAACATCTCCTTCTTTGGCCGGCTCAAGCAAGGAGAGAAAGAAGGGTTTTGTTTGGTGGCTCCGTTTCTTAGTAGAATGTCGCTCACACGACGTCCAAGGAGAGGATAGGTCATATAATAGAGGATCGTAAAGTAACGACAGATATATACTCTTTCTTGGCTCCTTTCGTCTTGTCATTTTATGTGATGTTTTGATTAATTATCTTGTTTAATTAATTGCTTAATTAATGGTTGATAATTAATCATTGGACCCCGATAATAAATACAAAAACCGGCGATCCACTCGTCATCTCTTCCGCGGTCGTTCGGTTAGGAGAGTTACAAGGCACGATCTTTGTGATTGACCAAGTTGTAATTCGTACCGAACGATACGATGACGAGATGGTCGTTGGGAGACAAGTCTCCATTCGGATTAAATTTTAATCCGTAGACATGGAGAGGTCTCTCAAGGACGACCAAGTATTCGCTAGGGAAACCCGTCAAGCCATACCCAACAGGTCCATAGCCAATTCTTGACCCAGTGGAAATCCTAGTCTTTCAAGGTTCTTGACATACCAATCATCATGAGTACATGAGTTCCCATGGGAGTTCCTTCTTGCATCTTGCATGCAAATAGGGCCTTAGATACCTCAAACCGCTCGTGTCTAGCTTGCCCTTGATATATTTGTTTTAAGTGCTCAACCATATCATGTGCATCCTGTTGGGAACGGGTGCATGTTGACATGGATGCGGGTTCATATGTTTAAAATTAATTACGTGCAGCGGAAGGTTTAGCATAAATAATTTCTCAAATTATTTAACCACACATCTAAATAATTTCTCAAATTATTTAACCACACATCTAAGCATGCAATTTTATCTTGTATAGGCATGATCATATATTTAAAATTTTGCAGAAACATAAACTAATTTACGTATTACCTCGCGTAACTCGAAGGAAGGGATGAGATCCAACCGTAAGCGTCCCTTGGAAGCTCCGCCTCTATTCGCGTCCACGCCGAGTATCTTCGGGATGACTTCGCAAAGCCACGAGTTTCGTGTTCTCGCAAACCAAGAGAGAAGTCGGAAGACTAACCACAAAAGGATGGCCGGAATCAAAATTCCGGCGAAGCAAAAGACGAGGCTTGCGGCAAAAAGATCCTTGCGGCAAACTCTATTTCCAGCAGCACCTTCTTCCGGCCAAGAGATGGCCGGAGCTTCCTTCTCCGGCAGTAGGTGGTGGTCGGCAGGGAAAGGGCAGGGGTGGCCGGCTAGTGCTCCTTCTTGGGGCTGGTTGGCGCACGGCAAGAAGGGGAGAAGAGAAGGAGAGAAAGAGAGGGAGAGAGCCTATGCCTTCATCTATATGATTATTACCCAAGCCTTGCCTTGGGTCCTTTATATAGTGGCCTCACAACCATCAAGCCTCTCAAATATGGAATAACTTATTCCATCATGCCAAGTTTGATTTTATATCATGGTTAAAATCATATTTTAATTCACGATAAAAATCTTCTCTCCTATGGAATAAATTTCCTTATCATGGTAAATCAATCCATGATTGATTTTATAAAGTAAACCAATCCATGGTTCATTTTAATTTCCATGAAAAATAAACCAAACCTTGGTTTATTATATAAAAATGTATATCATCCATAATTTTATAAAACAAACCACACTTGGTTTATTTTATAAATTGAACCAAAAACATGGTTCTCTCCCTTTGTTGTGGCCGGCCAAGCAAAGAGGATGGAGACCCTCTTTGGCCGTCCCATCCAAGCCACGTCCCAATGAATTAAACTTATTTAATTCATCTATTAAGTCTTCAAAAGACTTAGTCATTTTACGCTTCCGATGCGTCTCTGAAAAATTCAGATTCGACTTATCGTTTGGCTCAACCAAATCTAATCTCTCTTGATTGGAAAATTCAATTTTCAACTTATTTTAAATCCCTCGGATTACTCGTAGTGCGTGTGACAAAATAGGCTTTCGATTTATGTTGGCCGTCTATAATTAATCAATTAATTATAGAACGATCATGAGTGACACCTAGTAGTACATCATGATCCCCAATTAATCAAAAGATCAACGGTTGACCTCAGAAATAATTCTGAAACCCTTCAGCAGCTATAATGAATTGTGCCCCATTCCCTTCACCATCTTATACCCACTTGGTTCAGGACATGGTCTATGTGTGTCAGTCCCCACTAGGCTGACTACGTCACACCTAGCCCAAGTAACGTTTTCTCGTCCTACGGATTCTAATTACTCTCATGTATTTAAGAGATTCATACTCTGAACATGTCATGCTCTGGCCAGAGGCTTCGAGTAACAATCCGACGATAGACCTTGGGTATACATCTCCTCGCAAGGAGTGATGAATCCTTTGTAGGCTGTTCAAACATCTTCGGGCACTTCGGCTTATACCCAATCATCCTAGGTTCACACCTCCTTGGAGATGCTTGCTTAAGATGTCAAAGTATAAGTCTCCATGACCAAGATGACTTGAACATCGCAAGTCAAAGGAACATCGCACTTAAGTTGCAGTAAGAACTTCACTGACATATCTATATGTAGACTACCATATGAAGTTTTATAGCCAGTCACTCCAATAAACTAGTTCCCTTAACTAACATTCATGTTTATCTCCGGACATCTCAATGTCACCAGCCAGTGAGAATCAGCTGATTAGAGAATAACCCATGCTAGTCTCAACAGAATTGATAGTGTCCGTATTTATCAATTCATCGACTAGGGACAATTTCAATACTTCACAATTGCACATGTAGAGATAATCACTAGTTGTGAATTCATCACAAATTCTCTCATGCTGTGAATTATATTGCGGGTATTCAGTAAATGAGTTTAAGATCTCAATCAAATACACAAACATGTATACTTAAATAGTGAATATTCATTTATTAGAATAAATGAGTACAATCATAAGGCGATTGCCTTAGGACACTTCTCTCATATCACTAACAAACTCTCACTTGGCCTAATGCCAATCGCTACGGTACCCAATACCACAGGCTCTAACATGACCCTCAAACTTACTTTGAGGCAAGGCCTTACTTAAAGGATCCGCTAAATTCCTTTTAGTGGGAATTTTCTCAATTTGTATATCATTCCTACTTATAATCTGTCTGATCAGATGATAGCGGCGAAGCATATGTTTGGATTGCTGATGAAACCTTGGTTCCTTTGCTTGTGCAATAGCTCCATTGTTGTCGCAGTAAACCGGTATTGCTTCAACAATGGTTGGAACCACACCAAATTCTGAGACAAACTTCTTGATCCAGACTGCTTCCTTTGCTGCTTTCGTAGCTGCAATATATTTCGCTTCTGTGGTAGAATCAGTATGGTGTCTTGCTTGGAACTCTTCCAACTTATTGCGCCTCCATTCAAAATAAATAAGTATCCGGACTGAGATTTGGAGTCATCCTTATCTGTCTGGAAACTGGCATCTGTATACCCACGTATTATCATATCACCTTCTCCATATATTAGGAACACATCCTTAGTGTTTCTTAAGTACTTGAGGATTGTCTTGACAGCCACCCAATGATCCATTCCTAGATCAGACTGGTATCTGCTTGTGACGCTCAGAGCATACTATACATCGGGCCTAGTACATAACATAGCATACATGATAGATCCTATCGCGGATGCATAAGGAATCTTATTCATGCAAATCCTCTCGTCTTCTGTGCGCGAACACATAGACTTCGAAAGGTTGATCCCATGCCTAATGGGAAGGTAACCTTTCTTGGATTCCGACATGCTAAACCTTTCTAGCACTCGGTTTATATATATAGACTGCGAAAGACCAAGCAACCATTTTGATCTATCTCCATAGATTCTAATTCCAAGGATATAGGTTGCTTCTCCCAGGTCTTTCATGGAGAAAGTTTTGGACAACCAAATATTAACTGACTGTATGACTGATATATCGTTTCCTATAAGTAATATGTCATCGACATATAACACTAGGAATACGACTGCACTCCCACTAACCTTCTTGTACACACAAGGTTCGTCAGGATTTTGTGAGAAATCAAACTCTTTGATTGTCTCATCAAAATGGATGTTCCAGCTCCTGGATGCTTGCTTTAGTCCATATATGGATCGTCGAAGCTTGCATACTTTGGTTTTATTAACCGATGTGAAACCTTCAGGTTGTATCATGTATACATCCTTAAGCAGGTTTCCATTAAGGAAAGTTGTTTTCACATCCATTTGTCATATCTCATAATCATAATGAGCTGCTATGGCCAGGAGCATCCAAATGGATTTAAGCATAGCTACTGGCGAATAGGTTTCGTCATAATCAATTCCTTGTTTCTGACGATATCCTTTTGCCACTAATCTAGCCTTAAAGGTAACAACATTACCTTCCATGTCGGTTTTCTTCTTGAAAACCCACTTGCACCCTATGGGCTTAATCCCTTCAGGTGGGTTAACCAAGTCCCATACTTGATTTTTGTACATGGAATCCATTTCCGACTTCATGGCTTCAAGCCATTTATCCCTTTCTGAATTTTTCAGAACATCTTCATAACTGATAGGTTCGTCATCATTAATGAGTAACACGTCGTTCGATTCAATTATGAGAAATCCGTATCTCTCTGGAATATTGCGTGTCCTATCAGACCTATGAAGAAGTGGTGTTGTTTTAGTTCAACTAATAGCTCATCATTATGAGTTATTGGTTGTGGGTCTAGACTAGGTGTCTCTGTAATGTCTATTGGAGTTTCTTAAACTTCTTCAAGTTCAGTGCTACTCCCACTGTTTTCTTGTAAAAGAAATTCTTTTCCTAGAAATACAGCATGCCTTGAAACAAACACCTTTTGTTTCAAGGGATGATAGAATTGGTAACCTTTCGTTTCCTTAGGGTATCCAATAAATAGACATTTATCAGACTTAGCATCCAATTTGTCTGATACAGTCCGCTTTACATAAGCAGGACAACCCCATATCTTTAGGTGAGATAAATGAGGTTTCTTACTATTCCACGTCTCATATGGAGTAGTAGAGACTACCTTGGTCGGGACTCTACTTAGTAAGTAAACAGTTGTCTTAAGCGCATAGCCCCAAAAGGATTTTGGAAGAGTTACATGATTCATCATAGATCTAACCATGTCCATCAAGGTTCGGTTACGCCTCTCAGATACACCATTATGCTGTGGTGTATATGGCGGAGTTCATTGAGACAATATCCCATTGTGCCTAAGATAATCTTGAAACTCTTGACTTAAGTATTCACCACCCCAATCGGATCGAAGTATCTTAATACTTTTGCCAAGCTGTTTCTCTACTTCACTTCTGAACTCTTTGAATTTGTCAAAAGATTCAGATTTGTGTTTCATTAAGAACACATACCCGAATCATGAGTGATCATCGATAAAGGTAATGAAGTAGCTATAACCTCCTTGTGCAAGAGTTGACATTGGTCCACATACATTAGTATGTATTAGACCAAGCAATTCTCCCACTGTTTACCTTTTTCAGAAAAGGGTAATTTGGTCATCTTTCCTTTTAAGCATGATTCGCATGTATCAAATGAACCGGGTTCAAATGATTCCAGAATTCCATATTGGTGTAATTTAGTCATGTGTTTCTTACTTACATGGCCAAGACGACAATGCCACATATAGGAGTCTATTTGATTATTTATTCGAGCACGTTTGTTGCTAACTTCGATATTGAAAACGTCACCGGATAAATCTAACGTGTAGATACCATTGCATAAAGTTCCGGTCCCATAAAGAACACCATTTAAAGTTATGTAACAGCAATTGTTACTAAAAGTTAAATGATAACCCTTTTCATTCAAGGATGAAATAGATACAATGTTCTTTATTAACGAAGGAACAAAATAACAATTATCCAATTCTAAGACAACTCCAGTAGGGAGCTTTAGCAAATATGTTCCGATGGCAATAGCAGCAATCTTTGCTCCATTTCCAACTCGCAAATTCGCTTCTCCCTTGACGAGTCTTCTTCTATTCCTTAGCCCCTGTATGTCATTACATATATGTGAGCTACACCTAGTATCAAGTACCCAGGTGTCCGAGGAAATAGAGTGACATTCAATAACGAAGATACCTGAAGAGGATGGGGCATCGGATGCCTTCTTCTTCAAGGACTCAAGATAAACCTTTCAGTTTCTTCGCCATTGGCCCTCCTTGTCACAGTGATGGCAAGTGCCTTTTGGTGCCTTTTCAATCTTTTTGGCCTTTTTCTTCCTTCCCTTATTTTGTTCTTTGGGCTTCCTCTTAGAGCTTTTCTTTGAGGAACCAACTAACAGTACCGTCTTCTGATCCTGCTTTACAGAAGGCTCTAGAGTCTTGAACAGATTAAGAAACTCAGGAATGGTAGTCTCCAGTGTTCATCGATAGT
>JAGFNQ010001310.1:566942-605064 GCA_024364735.1 Boesenbergia rotunda | reverse complement strand
AGTTTTCATAATTGAAAATTTTCCAAAATTGAGATCATGATAAAGATTTCCGCAAATCAATTATATGATTATGTCGAACACAAACCTCGGCTCTGATACCACTGTTGGGACCGGGTGCATGTTGACATGGATGTGGGTTTGTAATTTTAAAATTAATTACGTGCAGCGGAAGGTTTAGCATAAATAATTTCTCAAATTATTTTAGCACACATCTAAGCATGCAATTTTATCTTGTGTAAACATGATCATATATTTAAAATTTTGCAGAAACATAAACTAGTTTACGTATTACCTCGCGTAACTCGAAGGAAGGGACGAGATCCAACCGTAAGCGTCCCTTGGAAGCTCCGCCTCTATTCGCGTCCACGCCGAGTATCTTCGGGATGACTTCGCAAAGCCACGAGTTTCGTGTTCTCGAGAACTACTAGATTCTCCGAGAACACGACAAGGAAAACCAAGAGAGAAGTCGGAAGACTAACTACAAAAGGATGGCCGGAATCAAAATTCTGGCGAAGCAAAAGAAGAGGCTTGCGGCAAAAGGATCCTTGCGGCAAACTCTAATTCCGGCAGCACCTTCTTCCGGCCAAGAGATGGCCGGAGCTTCCTTCTCCGGCAGCAGGTGGTGGTCGGCAGGGAAAGGTTAGGGGCGGCCGGCTGGTGCTCCTTCATGGGGCTGGTTGGCTCACGGCAAGAAGGGGAGAAGAGAAGGAGAGAAAGAGAGGGAGAGAGCCTATTCCTTCATCTATATGATTATTACCCAAGCCTTGTCTTGGGTCCTCTATATAGTGGTCTCTCAACGATCAAACCTCTCAAATATGGAATAATTTATTCCATCATGCTAAGTTTGATTTTATATCATAGTTAAAATCATATTTTAATTCATGATAAAAATCTTCTCTCCTATGGAATAAATTTTCTTATCATGGTAAATCAATCCATGATTGATTTTATAAAATAAACCAATCCATGGTTCATTTTAATTTCCATGAAAAATAAACCAAACCTTGGTTTATTATATAAAAATTTATATCATCCATAATTTTATAAAACAAACCACACTTGATTTATTTTATAAATTGAACCAAAAACTTGGTTCTCTCCCTTTGTTGTGACCGGCCAAGCAAAGAGGATGGAGGCCCTCTTTGGCCGGCCCATCCAAGCCACGCCCCAATGAATTAAACTTATTTAATTCATCTATTAAATCTTCAAAAGTCTTAGCCATTTTAAGCTTCCGATGCGTCTCAGAAAAATTCAGATACGACTTATCGTTTGGCTCAACCAAACCTAATCTCTCTTGATTGGAAAATCCAATTTTCAACTCATTTTAAATCCCTCGGATTACTCGTAGTGCGTGTGACTAAATAGGCTTTCGATTTATGTTGGCCATCTATAATTAATCAATTAATTATAGAACGATCATGAGTGGCACCTAGTAGTACATCATGATCCCCAATTAATCGAAAGATCAACGGTTGACCTCAGAAACAATTCTGAAACCATTCAGCAGCTATAATGAATCGTGCCCCATTCCCTTCACCATCTTATACCCACTTGGTTCAGGACATAGTCTATGTGTGTCAGTCCCCACTAGGCTGACTACGTCATACCTAGCCCAAGTAACGTTTTCTCGTCTTACGGATTCTAATTACTCTCATGTATTTAAGAGATTTATACTCTGAACATGTCATGCTCTGGCCAGAGGCTTCGAGTAACAATCCGACGATAGGCCTCGAGTATACATCTCCTCGCAAGCAGTGGTGAATCCTTTGTAGGCTGTTCAAACATCTTCGGGCACTTCGGCTTATACCTAATCATCCTGAGTCCACACCTCCTTGGAGATGCTTGCTTAAGATGTCAAAGTATAAGTCTCCATGACCAAGATGACTTGAACACCGCAAGTTAAAGGAACATCGCACTTAAGCTGCAGTAAGAACTTCACTGACATATCTATATGTAGACTACCATATGAAGTTTTATAGCCAGTCACTCCAATGAACTAGTTCCCTTAACTAGCATTCATGTTTATCTCCGGACATCTCAATGTCACCAGCCAGTGAGAATCATCTGATTAGAGAATAACTCATGCTAGTCTCAACAGAATTGATAGTGTCTGTATTTATCAATTCATCGACTAGGGACAATTTCAATACTTCACAATTGCACATGTAGAGATAATCACTAGTTGTGAATTCATCACAAATTCTCTCATGCTGCGAATTGTATTACAGACATTCATTAAATGAGTTTAAGATCTCAATCAAATACACAAACATGTATACTCAAATAGTGAATATTCATTTATTAGAATAAATGATTACAATCATAAGACGATTGCCTTAGGACACTTCTCTCATATCACTAACACATCCATGTTCTCATGTTGCTTCTGAAGCTTAGAGTTCATGGTGGCAAGAATGAGGCATGATACATCAAGTGCATCATCTAGATGCTTCTTGTAAGCATCATTTTTGATGCGAGTGGCGGTAGTGATGGTGCTTCTGGAAGAGGATGCTCTAGGACGTAGAGTTTTCGTTCTTGTTTGAGGGCAATCCTCAAGTTTCTGTACCACTCCAGGAAATTAGCTCCGTTAAGCTTGTCCTTCTCAAGGACTGATCGTAGAGAGAGAAAGTATTTGACGTGTTAGACGACATGATGATCTACAACAGTAAAACATGCAGAAATAAGTGTCATATCTAGATCAATTAATTAGGTCTTTAATTAAATGATACTCCCACTAAATCATAGAGCTTTGGTAGGGACTAGTCATGGATGTAGGCAAACTCAATTTGCCCACACTACTAGCTCGAAACCAAATAGCGACTACATTCATGTGGGACAAGATCCATATTATACCTCATCTTGAGTTAGCTTTGGCTAATCGCCCAAGACTTAATATAATTAGGTAGGTAATATTTTACCAATTATATCTTATGCAACTCTTGGGAAAAGGTCAAGATCCACATTACACATCATCTTGAGTTAGGTTTGGCTAATCACCCAAGACTTAGTATAATTGTTCTCTTACCCAATTTTCCCAACTTTTAGGATATGCCTGTATGTTTCTCAATCTAATTCAGGTGACTTAGTTAAGTCCCACCCAATGTTCAATAGCGGGACATCACAGTTGTCCTCTCACACTCTACCAAGATAAAATGTGTTGTTTTACTTTAGCAAACCCAACAACAAATGATCGTGTTAGTTTATGAGTACCAAACTTTGATAGGCATATCGAGTTGACTTAATTAAGATAAATATTTATCTTATCATGCATCACATACACACATTGCATATATCAATATATAAGCGGTAAAATATGACATGGTTATGGCCCGTATATTGCGATCTTCTCAAGCCAATAAGAAAATCGATGGTCAACCTAGGGATAACATCTTCTCCATGTGCATCCCTCGGTCGTCATGTGTCGTCGACATCCTTCTTGTAACTTCACCCTTCAATGAACATTGCACTCCTAATTTTGTATATTACAAATTAGGAACACTTGAGTTACATTCGAGTCTAAATCTATTTTACAACTAGAAAAATAGAGATATGGCACGACACGCAGACTGTATTATGAATTACATTACAACATGCACACACATACATATACATCCAATCATATTAGGGTTAAGACCATAACCATGCACCATGTCATCAATCACACACAATAGATTTAGGACATCAATTTTTATTATGATTGTAAAAAATGCTCATGAGCTGAAACCATAGGTTATAAAATTTATTGAGTACAATTGGACCATAGCACACTTTACTATTCATATGATAATGTTGTGTCTTTTAGTTTGATCAACACAAACTTTTGTATCTCAACAAATGTTCATACATTATATAATCCATAACAAAATTATATCCTACTTCTATATCACATATAAAAGTTTTTCTAAACTTTGTATGATCTTTCGCAAGTGTCTCTGATACCACTGTAGTAATCTATAGACAAAAATATTTAACAATCGCAGTGGAAATAATAGATCCCACGAGCAATCCATGCAAATGAAAACTCATACAAAGTTAATTTACAAATTCCTATAGTATAAGTATACCCTTGGTGCGTGCCTTTCACTTATCCCACTTGTCCAAGCTATGTTGGATCTCATGCGCATTCAAGTGTCCATGCCTCTATGTGTATCCACACGAACATGATCTCTCATGCTTCAGAGAAGAATCGCCTTTGTGGTGCTAGCAACAATAGGAGATCCACAAAGCAAGAAGGAGAGGGAGAAGATGGTTTTTGGCCAAGAGAAGGAAAGAAAAAAAAATGACAAGTTTTACATCCAAATGATAAGAAAAACTCTTTTAAACTCATCCTATGAATATGAAGAGTTTTTGTCCCTTTAGCTTCCTTCCATTAATGTCAATAAAAATGCAATTAGAGCACATTTTCTCATGTAGCTCTTCAACTTCTCTTCATCCAATGAAGAGAAACTTTTCATCTTCCTCTATTATTAATTTATTAAACATTTTATTGAATTAATATCACATTCAAATGAGGTTGAGTCTAATCTAAATGAGTTAAACTCATATTAGATCTCAATCCCATAATCTAATTGGATTCACTTGAGTCTAACTCAATTAATTCAATTCGGATCAAATCTTAGTCAAACTAAGATCAATTAATCTCTGAAGCATCGTATCCTTAGTGTGTGACCCAATAGGTTCTCTTAACGTTGGCAATGTGCCTAAACCGCTTTAGACATATAAGCAATGAGCGACATCTAGTAATGCATCATTACTACCCAAGTGACGAGAAAGTAGAGATCCGACTTAACCTCCGTGACTATGACAATATATGACTTTGTCCTTCTATCCTTGATATCTAGATTGATCAATGAGGCATAGACCGTGTCATCCTAGATCAATTTTTGTGTTTCTTGATCCCCGAGTAGACTCACTCAAACAAATGAGCTCAATATCTCATATTGACTCATTTGAGCATAATCATCCATTTTTGTAGTGCTACTCGATCAAAGGGCTCACAGATATCACTCCCGTCATATGAGAGAGATAGATCCCATCTACATCACTCACATCTCTCCGCATAATTCTTTACATACACAGTGATCACCTTTATACTCCATCCTATTACGGGTGACGTTTGACGATACCAATGTACATAACTCCTTATATAGGGAATCGTAGTGACTTCAGGTCTAAGGACTATTCATACTAATAGTCACATGAGAAAGTTTATGACACTCATATGACAATCTATGAAACTTTCTCATGGTGGGTCAATTCAGTACACATTTTCTAATATATACCCATGTGTCAACTTGATATCATATATCCATGACTTGTGAGCTCAAGACATCAATCGACCTACATGCTAGTCTCCATACATTAATATTGTCCTTGAATATTAATGCTTGACTAGGAATGGTTTAGTGTAGTATTCTCTACATCATCTCACTATCGATTCAACCAATCGATATGATATAGATAAGAACCTACTACCAAAGGACATTATTATACTTAGTTATTTGGCACAAATATAAATAAATATTAGAACCAAACATGTATTTATTAATGATAGAATATGATACAAAAGGTGCCTAGATAATCATCACATAATTGGCTCTAGGGCTCTTACTAACAATCTCCCACTAGCACTAGTGTCAATCACTGTAATATCTAATACCCAGTGAACTAGTGTGACCATCATGCTTCTTCTGTGCCAAAGACTTCGTCAAAGGATCTGCGATGTTAGCATCAGGGGGTACACTGCATTGTTGGATAGCTTGGTGGGTTTCCTAAGCGAATACCAGGTCATCCTTGAGAGACCTCTTCATGTCCACGGATTAAAAATTTAATTCGAATGGAGACCTATCTCCCAAATGACCATCTCGTCATCATACTAATTGATTAAAGTTACAACTTGGCCAAACATAATGTTCGAGCCTTGTAACTCGCCTAACCAATTAGTCACAAAAAAGACAACAAGCAGATCGCCAGTTTTTGTATTTATTATTGGGGTCCATGACAAATTATCATACAATTAATTAACAATTAATTAATCAACTATGATAATTAAACAACCACATAAAATGATAGAAATCAAAGGAGCCAAAGAGAAGGTTATACCTCTCGTTACCTCGTGATCTTCTATTATATGACCCTCCCCTCTTGGACGTCGTGTGGGAGACGATCTACCAAGAACTGAAGTCACCAAGGCCTTCCAATATCACCTTCTTTTTCCTTCTTCCTCGTGCCAAACAAACCCTAGGATCTAAGGTTTCCACCGGCCACTTCAAGGAAGAAGACGCTGAAGGAGAAGAAGAGAAGAACTCTTCTCCCTCACAACAACCCTATCCGGCCTCCTATTCCTCTTCCTATCCCGTGGCTCCAAGCACACAAGGAAGATAACAACTCCTCCTCCCTTCTTCCACCTTGCGTTGGCCAACCAAGATGAAACCTAGCTGCCACCGACCCACAAAGGAAGGATCTCTTTCCTTCTCGCCACCACCATCATCTTCTCCTTCCAACAGCTGCTGCCAACCAAGGAAAGAGGAGAAGGAAGTTGGTTTCTCCTCAAGTTGCCGCCGAAAACCCTTGCTTGAAGGTTTTCGACGCCGCAACCCTAAGGTGGCGTTGGAGCCGCCGCCGGCCAATCCCTCACCCACTGGAGCTTGCTCAGGCCAAGAAGATGAAGAGGACACTGTTGGATTGAGAAACACGATAGAGGGGGGGGGGGTGAATATCGTGAAAACGTTTCGGATTAAGAAAAGAGAATATGCAGCGGAATTAAAACAAACACAGACAGAACGCAAGTGGTTTTACATGGTTCGGAGTCGTGGTCGGCTCCTACTCCAAGGCCCACGGTCCTTGACCGTTTACTGCGGGCAATTCTATATGTGCGCAAAGATTTACAGAGTATAATATAGAAATTTTACAGTAAGTAAATGACAACACTTTTCGTTACCGACGCCCGGTGTAGATTGTACTTTGGAGCAGAGGGTCGTCGTCGGCGCTAGAATCCCGAGATCGGAGTTTGTCAGAGCAGAGTGCTTGAATGAAGAGCGTAAAGGCGTTAGAAAATTGATGTGTTGAAGCCTTGGGGTCGAGCCCCTTTTATAGTGCTCCTAGGGGCGCCCTGGATGTCGGGGGCGCCTGACACGTGCCTTCAGATCCGAGAAACCTCATCCGCAGCTCGGTCATCGCTTATCCCTCCAGAATCGCCCTCGGAGCTGACGGGGGCCCCCGTGACACTGGGGGTGCCCTGGTTGACATGGTTTGATGGCTTCATGGCTGATTTTGCTTCGATTCACTTTTTGCTTTGACTCAGGGCGCCCGGGACCTCCAGGGCGCCCTGCTCACTGCAGTTTCAAAGCAACTCTTGCTTCCTTGTTTTACCTTGACTGTGGGGGCACCCGGGACCTCCAGGGCGCCCTGCCCAGCTGTCTGCCCCTCTCCTTTGGGGCGTTCTGAGTTGCAGAAATACATTCCTTCGGTCCTGCATTCAAGGTTAGTTCCAAAATAGCAAAGCAAGAGTATTAGATAATTTTTTTACATCCGTAGCTGTCTTGGTTCTGACTTCGGGTCTCCCAAATGGAACCCTAGGTCGAACCGACGCCTACTGTACCCTCGACAGGGAACGCGTCCTCACCTACTCCTCTCAGGAGAGTTTACCTTTTGCCAACCGGCTCCTCCGGTTAGACTTTTGCCCAACCTTACTCACCAGGTCTTCGTGCCCAATCCGTGACCAGGTCTTAGTGCCCACCTTCCGAGCAGGTCTTCGGTGCCCAGCCCCCGGCCAATTCTTAGTGCCCAATTCCTTGAATCAGGTCTTCGGTGCCCAGCCCTCGGCCAGGTCTTAGTGCCTAGTCCACGACCAGAACTTATTACCCAACCTTATGTCAAGACTTAGTTGCCCAGCCCGCGGCCAAGACTTATTGCCTAGATCAACTAGGACTTTCCTGCACACTTGAGTAACTTTATTAGATCACAAATAGTACTTAACTTTAAATCCTTTGCCAATATCAAAACAAGGTTTGATATGGTGCTTCCTGCACCAACAATCTCCCCCTTTTTGATTTATGGCAACACAATTCAAAGTTAAGTAAAAATTATAACAGATTAAGCAATAAGGTTAAGACCAATTAAATATAGCAATTTTGAACAGAAAAAATAAAAATTTTCTCATACTCCCCCTGAATAATTGTGTTATAAAACACATAAAACACTTAACTTTGACCTTTCCTCTCCCTTTGACATATATCAAAAATATTCATGGGTGAACAAGATATCTAATAGGGATGCAGTTTTTGTAAAACTTCTAAGTGTTTCATGTTTTTGACAAAGTTTTTTTTTTTCAAAATATAGAGTTAAAGCGTTTGCACCAAAAAACTTTTTACACTTAGAAAAGTTTTGCAATCCTAATTGTTAAAGAAACTTTTACTTACAAGGCATTGCAAAAAGAATTTTACTAAAAAAGTTTACTTAGGCAAAATTTTGAAGCCAAATTTCCCTTAAAAAATTCAACTTTGAGAATTGGGAAAAAATTTGTTTACCAAAAAAAATTTGCACACTTAGAAAAATTTCCTTGGAAACACTTTGTGCATTTTGAAAAACAAAATCTTTAAGAAACTTCTCGACAAGTTTTTTACAAAAAAAACTTTTCTTAGAAACATTTATCAAAATTTTCAAAAAGTTTTTGCTCAGATAAATTTGGTTTACTAAGAAAAATTTTACTTAGGAAAAAAACATGCACTTAAAAAATTTTGAAACACTTAGAAATACTTAGAAATTTTTGAAGCACTTTTTGAAATAGAGATAAAAATTTTAAAAAATTTCCTTTCTCTCTTTCCTTTCTCTCCCCCTTAATGTGAAATTCTTCTCCTTATGTTTTGACCATTTCTAAGATAAATGTTCTTTGAAAAGGGGAAAAAGTTTAAGGAAGAATTTAATTTTCACTTTTTCTACTCTCCCCCTTGGGCATATATCAATAAAGAACTCTTGAAAAATATATTTTGAAAGATATTTAAAATTTGTGTATCAGAGCTTATGGGTTTTGAAAACATAAATATTTGAGTGAGAGAATAATGTCAAAAATTATGATAATTTCTAAGTAACACAATTTTGAAATAATGAAGAATTGATGCTCAAAAACAGAACTAGAGTCAAGTGTATATTCTTATTGAGTCCATGCATGATAATCAAAGAAATATTTAATCAATAAGTTTACTTGTTTTGAATATTTTGAAAAATGCAAATACTTAAAAAAACAAGTACTTTTGAACACTTGTCTTTAAAACATAAGTACTTTGAAAAATTTTATGAATTTGAGAGGTACAAGTACTTTTGAAAAAATATTAGAATTTTTGAGGGGTATAAGTACTTTTGAAAAATCTTATTTTTAAAAGATAATATTTTACTTGACTTGGTTTCTTTTCCAATCTGACACAATCCTATGAAACCTTGTTGACTACAAGGATATTTTCCTAAGTGTCCTGGAAATTCTTCAAACTCAAGTAAATATTATTTTCCATAAGTATTTTTAAAAAAAATGAATGTATTTAAACAAACTCCCTTATGTTTTCAGACGGATTTAAATAATGCAGTACATGAAAACATATTATTTTGAAATTAGTAAATCCTTCAGTTTGACCTCCTCCTAAACTTGACCCAGTCCTAGGAAGCTGGTTGACCACAAGTATTCTTCCTCTGAGTCTTTAGTGTTGGTTCAAACCACAAGAATTATTTAATAATTCAAAACAAATAATTAAAAAATATGTCAGAAAATCTTCTTTTGATTTAGACTTCCCCTAAATTTAACACATCCTAGGAGTCCTTGTAGATCATGAGGTGGACCTTCCTCTGTGCCTTTAGGGTTTACTAAAATCAAAAGAATAGTTTTGAATAACAGTATGGTAATATAATTTTAGAAAATTCAATTTGAAATGAAGATAATTTTAAAGTATAAGCCCCATTTTCGAAAAACATTTTGAATTGATAATGGTTTTTGTAAAGCATAATTTTTGAAAAATATAGTGATTATTTGAAAACATAGTATTTTTAAACTTCTTCTTTTAATTTGAACTCCCCCTAAACCTAACACAGTCCTAGGAGGCTTGTTGACCACAAGTTAATCCTCCTCTGAGTCTTAGGGTTTGTCAAAATTAAAGGAACAATTTTGAACAGCCTTTTGAGTATGATTGTAACGCCCACTTTTTTTTTTCCTAAGCGGCGTTACGCTAAACATACATGTGCATATGTAACATCTTAATGCAGCGGAATAACTAGTACTTAAATCATATACACATGTCTGGGTTATCATTCATGGACATGGTGACATTATACTTAACATATTACTAGCATACCTAGCATCATGACATCAACTTTTCATAACTTATTCATAAGCATTTCAGGTAACATATTATCAGCATGCATAGCATCATGATATCAACTTTCCATGACTTATTCATAAGTATTTCAGGTAGCAAGTAATTTATCCATAACTTCACAAATAGTAGGTTGTTTCTTAGGCATAATTATCATAAGTCGAGCATAACCCAAAGTAAGCATTGTCAGATCATAAAACTTGCAATAAGTGAAATGAGAGGGTTTCTTGGCCATGTCACTACTACACATCCATGTTCTAGCCTCTCCTGCTGCTTCCCTTAGAAATCTCTTGCTTGATCTGTGGTATAAGAAAATAAGACTATAAGCACGGAGGCTTAGTAAAACCCTTTTCCTACTCACAAAATCCATACGTCGTATAAACATGAACATAATGCTTCAATCCTACATATCATAGCATACTTCTTATCATGACATCTACACAATCACGCATCATCGTTTTAGCATAAACATAAATGAAATCAAGGCATCCGAATTTAGCATGTACATAGTTATCGTGGCATCATACTTAAGCATGAACATAAACCTAATCTTGGCATCATAATCAACATGAACATAACCCTAATCATGGCATCATAATTAACATGAACGTAAACATAATCATAATCATGACATCATAATTAACATGAACATATAAACATAATCATGGCATTCTAGTTAACATGAACAATAAACATAATCATGGCATTCTAATTAACATGAACAATAAACATAATCTTGACATCATAATTAACATGAACAATAAACATAATCATAATCATGGCATCATAATTAACATGAACATATAAACATAATCATGGCATTCTAATTAACATGAACAATAAACATAATCATAACCATGGCATCATAACTAACATGAACATACACATAATCATAATCATGACATCATAATTAACATGAACATATAAACATAATCATGGCATTCTAATTAACATGAACATACTTTGCATTATCATACTTTTCATAAACATACTTTTCATAAACATAATGCATAACATGGATGGATGCATGGGCAAATGCATATATCATAAGGATGCTTAGTTTAAAATCATACTTTCCATTACTTAAACATAATCATAACATTCATTGGGGCCCTGGCTTGTACCACATTCATTCATCATATGCGCGCATCCCTAAGTAAATACGAGGTAGCTAATCTCGACCTACTAGGGTAAGGACAGCTTTATCGGTAGTCCCAAACCGTAAGGACAGCTTCATCGGTAGTCCCGAACCGTGGACAGCTTCATCGGTAGTCCAGAACCGTGGACCTTATTCAGGTCCAGTACAAGCTCATTCTTAAAATAAAATACTTTCACATGCTTCATCATTCACAACCATACATAGTATATTCATTCATTTTTAATGCTTAACATCATCATTATGCCTTGAAGGCATGAACCTCCTTTCATTCATCATTCTCATTCCATATCACCATTAGGCCTTGAAGGCATGAACTTTAACTTCATTCATCATTTCATCCATAAATAGGGCATGCATACATATCATTCATAAATCATGGCATACATTCATATTATTCATAAATCATGGCATGCATACATATCATTCCTAAATCATGGCACACCTACATAATTAGCATCTTAATTCATAAAAACATGCATGGTCATGGTACATGGAAAAACATACCTAGGTCCTTTCATACATGATACATTTCCTTGGGTTCATGGCACATGTCTAAATATTTATGAATCATCATTACAAGTGACCTAACATATAATTCTTGACACATAATCTAGGGTTTTCATTGGCATAAAATTCTTCCAACATACTTAAGCATATACATACATCATAGTACCCTATAAACATGCATTCTTGTGGTCTTACCCCACTCCAAACCCTAGGTTATGGTCTTGGCCGAAAACCCTAGGAAACCCTAGGTCCATGGAACAATTCATATAGGTCACAAATAACACCCCATACAACATAAAATGCTATCCATCATGTCATAGGGGAAACAAATTAAACATGTTGAAGGGTTAGATCAAGTTCCATCCATAATTTAGGGGTCTTGGCCGAAACTTGTAGGAGCCATCAAGCATGCAAAAATTCACATTAATCACTACTAACATCACTTACATCATAAGGAGACATAAGAACCATCATTAGAGAGTTAAAACTAGTCCTAGCCCTAGAAACATGAAAGGGCCAAAACCCTAAGTCCCCTTTTCATGGATTTTTCAACTTGGATCTCAAACAAGATGCTTAGATCATGACCATATCAAGAAAAACCATTACACCACAGGTGAGGGGGTCTTACCTTGGGTTATCTTGGTTTTTAGACCTTAAAAAGGGAAGATGATGAAGACCTTGTTGTCCCTTGATCACCCTTAGCCCTTGTAGCCTTGTAGATGACCCTTAGCTCTTGAAGATTGAGCCCTCTTGTGAAGTTTTCCAAAGGAAAACCTTCCTTGGAGTTTCGGCTAGGGTGAGGGAGGAGGAAGAAGAAAGGTGGAATTGATGGAAGGAAGAAAGTAACCCCCAAGCCCCCTTTTTATAGCACATTAAGGAGGGCAATTGAAGAGTCATGGTGGATGACCATTCATTTTCCCTAAGCCTTAACCACAATCCACTTCATTTCCTCATAGCACTCCCTTGCTAGGTGAATTGGTTAGAGCATGCATGGTTGTACAAGAGATCCAAGGTTCAATCCTTGGTGCATGCACTAATTTTTGTATTTTATTTTTATTTTATTCCCTATTATTTCGAAAATCCCAAAAATTCCCCCATAATTATGTTGATATTTCTCATTAAAACCCCTTTATATTTATATCAATTTTTACCTAAAATTCACCAATAATTATGGTACTAGGAAGCCTATATAAAGCCCATTAGTGCTTATTTTTCCCAATTTAAATGAGAAAAATGTTGGTGCAGGAAGCACCATATCGAATCTTGTTTTGATATTGGCAAAGGGTTCAAAGTTAAGTATTATTTGTGATCTAATGTTGTTACTCGAGTGTGCAGGAAAAGTCCTAGCGAAGGGCTGCTAGGCACCTGGCGAAGGGCTGCCAGTAAACAAAGTCCTAGCGAAGGGCTGCTAGGCACCTCGCGAAGGGCTGCTAGGCACCTGGCGAAGGCTGCTAGGCACCTAGCGAAGGGCTGCTAGGCACCTGGCGAAGGGCTGCCAGTAAACAAAGTCCTAGCGAAGGGCTGCTAGGCACCTGGCGAAGGGCTGCCAGGAAACAAAGCCCTAGCGAAGGACTGCTAGGCACTAGCGAAGGGCTGCCAGGAAACAAAGCCCTAGCGAAGGAATGCTAGGCACCGGGCGAAGGGCAGCTCGGCCTCCAAGACCTGACAAAGGACCGTCAGGCAAAAGTCCAACCAAAGGAACGGTTGACATCAGGTAAATTCTCCCGAGAGGAGTAGGTGAGGGCGCGTTCCCCGTCGAGGGAACAGTAGGCGTCGATTCGACCTAGGGCTCCATTTTGGAGACCAAAGTCAGAACCAAGACAGCTAAGGCTGTATAATCTAATACTTTATTGTTTTATTGTGTTTTGGACTAACCCTGGATGCAGGACCGAAGGAACGTGTGTCTGCAGCTCAGAAAGCCTCAAAGGAATGAGCTACAGCTGACCAGGGCGCCCGGAGTGTCCCGGGCGCCCCCAAGGTAAACACAAAACACCAAGAAAAAGATGCTTCGTCAGTACAACTCCCGGGCGCCCCCGTGCTCCCGGGCGCCCCCTGCACTCGGGCGCCCCCAGGGCCAGCTACCGAAGCACACCCTCGCGAAGCCAGAAGATAGAAGTTTGACCCGGTCAATCCGGGCGCCCCGAGCGCTCTGGGCGCCCCGGTCAAACCTGATCCCGAAGGTAAAGGGATCAGACGCTGACCAAGACATTGACGGATCAAATGCCACGTGGGGGGCGCCCCCGACGTCCCGGGCGCCCCCAGGCCCTATATAAAGGGCCCTCGACCCCAAGCATCGAACAACACTTCCAATCAACGCTTCTACGCTCTTCTGCTCTCGCGGTTCGCCCCGGAATCCTTCCAACTCGAGCCGACGACGTCCTGCTGCTCCGAAAAAGTCGATCTACCTCGGACGTCGGTAAAAGAGCTATTTAAGTTTACTGTACTAAATTCTGTAATAATCTTTTTGTAAACTATTTGCGCCTCATATAGAATTGCCCAAAGTAAACGGTCAACGACCATGGGCCTTGGAGTAGGAGTCGACCCAGGCTCCGAACCAAGTAAAATCGACCGTGTCTCTGTGTGATTTTGTTTTTATTAATTTCCGCTGCGTACTTGCTCTAAGTGTTTCCGAAAAATGATTTTCGATATTCACCCCCCCTCTATCGGTTTTCTCGATCCAACAAGTGGTATCAGAGCCTATGAGTTTAACAAAAAATACTTAGTATAACTCTTGAAAGTATAGCAAAAAGCTTAAATTGCACCAACAAAACTCCACTTTGAAAGGTATTGTGCAATTTTGAAAAAAGATTTTGTATTTATAGGCAAATCTTTAGGAACTTCATGCACTTAGAACACTATTGCCTTTACAAGTATTAGTATTTTTCAAAACATTATACTTTGAAAAATAGAAGTACTTTTGAAGATTATGCAAAAAAAATTAATTGTATTTTGAATACTTGACTTGTTCATTGTACTTTGAAAAACATTATACGCCTTTTTCAATTTTGAATTTTCATCTTTTCACCATAAGTCTGAATTGACTAAACGAACAATTTCTGAAAATTTTTCATAATTTTTTTATTATTATTTTAATATTTTTCTCGAAATTCGTGCTACTTTAATTCGAGCAAATTTTTTTCATAAATATTAAATTCTTACTTTTTCATTATTAATCAGAATTGACAAAATCAACATTTTTAAAAATTTATCATAAATCATTTTTATTATTTTATTATTATTTTGCCTCGAAATTCGTGTAATATTTTTTTTGGGCTATATTTTCCGTTCTCCCGCACTATTAATCCAAGACCAAGTCTTGGTACATTTCTGTTATTTCTTTTGTGTGCAAGGATCATTTTTAATGGCCAATCAAGAATGGAATAGCATTCGTCCACCGCTCTTCTCTGGCGAAAATTTCAACTCCTGGAGAAGTCAAATGGAATCCCACCTGAAGGCTAACTTAGATTTATGGTCGATAATTCAAACGGGGTTCAGATTCCCCACGAAAGATGGAACATCGATTGCTTGGGACAAATTGGACGAACCAACTCTAAGGAAGATCGAGACTGATGCTAAGGCAACAGTAATCATACAATGCGGTCTAACCAACGAACAACTCAAGCTAGTCGGTTCATTTGGATGTGCTAAAGAGATGTGGGAGAAGCTACTCAACCTACATGAAAAGAGCTCCGATATTGAGGTCTTTGAAGGAGAGATGTTCGAATCATCGGACGAATCAAATTACCAAAGTTATCTTGCAGTCTCGGTCCAAGCACAAACAGCCAAGTCAGAGTCTGAACCCGAATCCAAGCCAGATTTAGAAAACGAATTAACTGAGACGGTAATTGATTTCAAATTCTTTTCAAAATTAGTATTAAATAATCAAACAGATACTGTAATGGTCAAGGAAGGTGTAAATTCTATTGCAGGGAAAACTACAAAAGAACTGCAAAAGAAGCCTCAACCAGTGCCTGAGTCCGACTCAGACTCAGAATCTGACGACGAAGGAAGGGATCCTTGGAAACTGGTCCAATTGGCTCGCGACCACTACAAAATACAGAAGAAACAATCAAGCAAAAGAAAGATGGGTAACTTTAATTCATATAAAAATTTAATTCATAATATTGCTGTTTTTGAAAATCCAGAATATTATTACAATTATGATATAACTTAGATCATTTTTTTTGCTTTAATTGTATGCTTCTTTTTATTTTTTATTTTTATTTTTTTTGCTTAAAATTAGGATTGGTTAGTGTAAGGACTAAATCAATTAATTGAAATTTGAACAACATAGTATTGGGTGGAGGTGAGATGATAGTACGTTAGGGAAGCCATCTTGGCGGAACTAGCCGAAGCTACCGATCCAAGACCTAAACTAGTTAGACCAGAATTTACCAAAAGGTAATTTTGAAGATGAAATTTCACTAAAAAGCTTTGTCTAGGAAAGGGTTGATGATCCAATAAGGCTACGGCCAAAGAAGGCCTTGTGCCTCGCCAAGACCTGGAAGCCAATTTTTGAAATTCAAATTCAATTTACTCTTTGTTAAATTCGAATCTAACACAAATTTTCAGTTAATTTTAGATTCAAATATCTCTTTTCAAAATAAATTTAAATTGGGTTTAAAAACTAATTTAACTTTTCAAAATTAATCATGACCTTTTCAAAATAAATCTTTTTATTAAAATATGTATCTCACAAAACAGTTAAGGATATCCTGTTTTGTCACTTAGAAATGGGTGAGATGCTTAGGGCCTAAAAGTTGAGTCCAACCTAACCAACTAAATCAAATTCAAACTCAAATTAATTCAATTCAATCAAATTCAAATTAATCAAACTCAAATTAATTCAATTAAATCAAAATCAAATCTTAATTAAATCAATTAAATTCAATTAAATCTTAATTAAATCAATTAAATTCAATCAAATCTTAATTAAATCAATAAAATTCAATAAAATCTTAATTAAATCAATTAAATTTAATTCAATCAAATTCAAAATAATTCAAAATAATTTAATTAAATAAAATTCAACTTAATTATTCTCAAAATTCAATTTAATCATTTATCTTTAAAATTAAAATATTTGTCTCACACAACCCATAAGGTTAACATGTTTGACCACGTAGAACTGGGTGAGACATCTAGGACCTAAAAGCATGAATCACTATCCTTTCGAATAAAAAATGTTTTCAAATTCAGTTTACTGTACCCTACTTTTTCACCTTTTTTATATATTGAATTTCATGTTAAATATCACAATAGACTCATTTTGAATAGAATCTAGGGCTTGTTTGATTTAGTTATTAATTGGTCAAACCCTAGTCAACATAGTCAAACCTGGTCAACACTGAAATCCCTTAAGGAACCTAGATAAAAGTCAGACTGCGTCGGATACAGGGGGAGTTCTTCTTAATCTTTTTCGAAAAATTCAGATTTTTCAAAAATTTTATGCTCTAAAACTTATTATCATCTCAAAATAAGGTTTTCAAAAGTTGATTAAAAAACCCCCGTATATTACTATCTCTTTGAAAAATTATCATCATGATTTTCGAAAACTGTGCTATCATTTCAAGTTATGTTCTCAAAAATTTATCTTGAAAGTTATCATACTCAGAAGATTGTTCAAAATTATTCTTTTGATTTTAATAAACCCTAAAGACACAGAGGAAGGTCCACTTCATGATCTACAAGGACTCCTAGGATGTGTCAAATTTAGGGGGAGTTTGAGTCAAAAGAAGAATTTCTGAAATATTTTTTTGGTAATTATTTGTTTTGAAGTTATTAAATAATTCTTATAATTTAAATCGAACCCTAAGAACTCAGAGGAAGAATACTTGTGGTCAACAAGCTTCCAAGGACTGTATCAAGTTTAGGGGGAGGTCAAATTAAAAGAGTTATTAAACATTTCTAAATAATATGTTTTCATACACTATATTTTCAAAATTGTGTCAAAAACATTTGTCTTACAAAATAATATTATTTTAAAATGTTTTTGTGGCTTATAAAATTATTTTTGAAATACCTTTTGAAATAATATTTACTTGGGTTGAAAAATTTCCAGGACACTTAGGAAAATGTCCTTGTAGTTAACAAGGTTTTCTAGGATTGTGTCAGACTGGAAAAGAAATCAAGTCAAGTATTCAAAATACAATTAATTTTTTTTAATGCATAATCTTCAAAAGTACTTCTATTTTTCAAAGTATAATGTTTTGAAAAATACTAATACTTGTAAAGGCAATAGTGTTCTAAGTGCATGAAGTTACTAAAGATTTGCCTATAAATACAAAATCTTTTTTCAAAATTGCACAATACCTTTCAAAGTGGAGTTTTGTTGGTGCAATTTAAGCTTTTTGCTATACTTTCAAGAGTTATATTAAGTATTTTTTGTTAAACTCATAGGCTCTGATACGTAATTCTTTTATCTTAAAACTTCTTTCAAAATATATTTCTTTATTAATAAACAGCCAAGGGAGAGATACTCAGAAATTTCTTTGTCAAACTGAACTTGTGATTATTTCAAAAGGTTAATTTGCATGTTTTTTTAAAGAAATTTTAATATCATGGGGGAGCTTAGTGCAACTTTGCAAGTTTTTTTTGGAAATATTCTAAAACATAAGGAGAGAAAAAGCTCAAATTGTTCAAAATCAAAATATTTTTCAAAAAGCTTTCTCTTATTCAAAAAGCAAAGTTGAATTTCTAAGTGTGCCGTCAAAAATTTCTAAGAACATCTTTTTGCAAATATTTCTAAGTAGATTTTTCCTTAATAAGCTAAATTTGTCTGAGCAAAAATCAGTTAGAACTTTTTTTAAGTAAAATTTCTCTTAGTGAACAATTTTTTTAAATTTTAATATGTTCTATTTGCACAAAACATTTTCCAAGCAAATGTTTCTGAATATTCAAAAGTTGAAATTTTTTTTAAGGGAAAGTCGTTTGGCTAATGTTCTTTGAAAATTTTCTTCAAGTTTAAATTTATGGCTAAGGAAATTGTTTTTTTGCAAAAATGGGTATTGCAAAGCCTTTGATAAATAAAGGTTTCTTCAAAATTCGGCCTTGCAAATTGTTAAGTGAAAAATTGGTCTTGTTGTTCATGCAATGCTTTTGCTTTACTTTGGTAAAACTCAAAACCCTTCAAAATTTTACCTTGTCCACCCATGTTTGTTTTTGATATATGTCAAAGGGGAAGGAAAGGTCAAAGTTAAGTTAAGTGTTTTATAACACAATTATTCAGGGGGAGTATGAGAATTTTTTTTTTTTCAAATTTGGTTTTAGACTGTTCAGAATTGCTATATTTCATTGCTCCTAACTTTCTTTTCTGAACTGTTATAAGTTTTTACTTAACTTTGAACTGTGTTGCCATAAATCAAAAAGGAGGAGATTGTTGGTGCAGGAAGCACCATATCGAACCTTGTTTTGATATTGGCAAAGGGTTCAAAGTTAAGTATTACTTGTTATCTAACATGTCACTTGAGTGTGCAGAGTAAAAAGCCCTAGCGAAGGACTGCTAGGCACTGGCGAAGGAATGCCAGAGTGAAAAGCCCTAGCGAAGGAATGCTAGGCACTGGCGAAGGAATGCCAGAGTGAAAAGCCCTATCGAAGGAATGCTAGGCACCGGGCGAAGGACAGCTCGGCATCCAAGCCCTAGCGAAGAAATGCTAGGCACCGGGCGAAGGACAGCTCGGCATCCAAGACCTGGCAAAGGACCGTCAGGCAAAAGTCCAACCAGAGGAACGGTTGGCATCAGGTACACTCTCCCGAGAGGAGTAGGTGAGGACGCGTTCCCCGTCGAGGGAACAGTAGGCGTCGGTTCGACCTAGGGTTCCATTATGGAGGCCCAAAGTCAGAACCAAGACAGCTAAGGCTGTATAAAATAATAATTTAATGTTTTATTGTGTTTTGGACTAACCCTGGATGCAGGACCGATGGAACAAGTGTTTGCAGCTCAGAGAGCCTCAAAGGAATGAGGCAATAGCTGACCAGGGCACCCGGAGTGTCCCGGGCGCCCCCAAGGTAAACACAAAACACAACAAAGTAAAGACAGCTTCGACAGTACAACTCCCGGGCGCCCCCGTGCTCCCGGGCGCCCCCGCTGCTCCCGGGCGCCCCCTGCGCTGCGGGCACCCCCAGGGCCAGCTACCGAAGCACACCCTCGCGAAGCCAGAAGATAGAAGTTTGACCCGGTCAATCCGGGCGCCCCGAGCGCTCCGGGCGCCCCGGTCAAACCTGATCCCGAAGGTAAAGGGATCAGACGCTGACCGAGACATTGACGGATCAAATGCCACGTGGGGGGGGGGGGGGGGCGCCCCCGACGTCCCGGGCGCCCCCAGGCCCTATACAAAGGGCCCTCGACCCCAAGCATCGAACAACACTTCCAATCAACGCTTCTACGCTCTTTTGCTCTCGCGCTTCACCCCGGAATCCTTCCAACTCGAGCCGACGACGTCCTGCTGCTCCGAAAAAGTCGATCTACCTCGGACGTCGGTAAAAAAGCTATTTAAGTTTACTGTACTAAATTCTATAATAATCTTTTTGCATGAAGTCCTTTACCGAAGCACTTAGAACACTATTGCCTTTACAAGTATTAGTATATTTGAAGTACTTTTTTAATTTTATTACAAAAATAAAAGATTTTGCAGACACTCGTTCTATCGATTTTGGAGTAGGAGTCGACCCAGGCTCTGATACCACTTGTTGGATCGAGTGATGTTGATTAACTAGAAAGAAAAGAAATACGAATATAAATTTTGTAAATCCGAAAAAATTTCAAACTGGTGGTTGCACCAAGTTTGAACTACCCCGCTCTGATACCACTTGTTGGATCAAGAAAACCGATAGAGGGGGGGGGGTGAATATCGGAAATCATTTTTCGGAAACACTTAGAGCAAGTACGCAGCGGAAATTAATAAAAACAAAATCACACAGAGACACGGTCGATTTTACTTGGTTCAGAGTCTGGGTCGACTCCTACTCTAAGGCCCACGGTCGTTGACCGTTTACTTTGGGCAATTCTATTTGAGGCGCAAATAGTTTACAAAAAGATTATTATAAAATTTAGTACAGTAAACTTAAATAGCTCTTTTACCGACGTCCGAGGTAGATCGATTTTTTCGGAGCAGCAGGACGTCGTCGGCTCGAGTTGGAAGGATTCCGGGGCGAAGCGCGAGAGCAGAAGAGCGTAGAAGCGTTGATTGGAAGTGTTGTTCGATGCTTGGGGTCGAGGGCCCTTTATATAGGGCCTGGGGGCGCCCGGGACGTCGGGGGCGCCCGGGACGTCGGGGGCGCCCCCCACGTGGCATTTGATCCGTCAATGTCTCGGTCAACATCTGATCCCTTTACCTTCGGGATCAGGTTTGACCGGGGCGCCCGGAGCGTTCGGGGCGCCCGGATTGACCGGGTCAAACTTCTATCTTCTGGCTTCGCGAGGGTGTGCTTCGGTAGCTGGCCATGGGGACGCCCGCAGCGCAGGGGGCGCCCGGGAGTTGTACTGTCGAAGCTATCTTTGCTTTTTTGTGTTTTGTGTTTACCTTGGGGGCGCCCGGGACACTCCGGGTGCCCTGGTCAGCTATTGTCTTATTCCTTTGAGGCTCTCTGAGCTGCAGACACTCGTTCCGTCGGTCCTATAAATACAAAATCTTTTTTCAAAATTGCACAATACCTTTCAAAGTGGTATCAGAGGGGGGAAGCTCAAATTTGGTGCAACCACCAATTTGAGAGTTTTTCGAATTTACGAAATTTTTTATTTTATTTCTTTTCTTTTTGTTAATCAACACCACTCGATCAGTCTCGCTTTTCGGATTTACGCCTTTTTCAATTTTGAATTCTCATTTTTTCACTATAAGTCAAAATTGATAAAACAAACAATTTTTGAAAATTTGTCATAAACTTTTTTTATTATTATTTTAATATTTTCCTCGAAATTCGTGCTACCTTAATTCGAGCAAATTTTTTTTACATTAAATTTTTAATTTTTCATCATTAATCAGAATTGATAAAATTAATATTTTCAAAAATTTGTCATAAATTGTTTTTATTATTTTATTATTATTCTGCCTCGAAATTCGTGCAACATTTATTTTGAGCTATTTTTTCCATTCTCCCGCACTACTAATCCAAGACCAAGTCTTGGTATATTTTTGTTACTTCTTTTCTATACGAGGTTAAACTAAATGGCCAACCAAGAATGGAACAGTGCCCGTCCACCGCTATTCTCCGGCGAGAACTTCAATTCCTGGAGAAGTCTAATGGAGTTCCATCTGAAGGCCCATATGGACATATGGATGATCATACAAACAGGGTTCTCCCTCCCCACAGAAGATGGAACATCGATCGCTTGGGACAAATTGGATGAACCAACTCTGAGGAAGATCGAGACTGATGCCAGGGCAACAACAATTTTACAATGCGGCCTGACCAATGAAGAATTGAAGCGGGTCGGGTCCTTCAGATGTGCTAGAGAAATCTGGGAAAAACTGATTGACCTTCATCAAGAGATCTCAGATGAAGAAGAAGATCAGGTAAGTTATCTTGCCCTTTCGGTCCAAGCACAAACAGCCGAGTCAGAGTCTGAACCCGAATCCAAAGTCGAACCAAAATCAGACGACGAATTGACTGAGACGGTAACCGATTTTGAATTCTTTTCAAAATTAGAATTAAATAATCAAACAGATACTATAATGGTCAAGGAAGGTATAAATTCTTTTGCAGGGAAAAATCCTAAAGAACCAGCAAAGAAGGAGCTTCAACTAGTACCTGAGTCCGACTCAGACATAGAATCAGAAGATGAGCCTAGATCCGAGACGGCAAGAATCAAGGGGGAGATTCCCAATAAGGAACCAAAAGGTAAAAGTGTAAAATCAGATTTTAAAAACCATGTTATTTGTTACATATGCAGGGAGAGAGGGCACTACCAAAGTGAGTGTCCTACTCGTAAGATTCGAACGACACCACCGACGGCGACAAAGGAATCAGTTCCAAAAGCACGAAAGGACAAAAGTCGCACCCAATGCTTCAAGTGCCAGGAGTTCGGGCATTACCAACGTGAATGCACAGATAAAAGAGCTACCAAAAATGCCGGACAAACGATCGACAAAGGTAAATTTACAGTATTTGAAAATCCGTTTTTACCTTGAATAATGTGATTGATTCATGTAACTTAATTAAAGTAAACTTCAGAAAATTGAAACAAGAAAATGAAACCCTAAAAAATAAGGTCCATAAGTTAGAAAATTTAATTCATAATCTTGCTGATTTCGAAAATCCGGAGTATTACTCCAATTGTGACCTTACTTAGACAACTGCTTGTTTTAATTGTATGTTGCTTTTATTTTAGTTATTTTTTAAATTAGGATTGGTTAGTTTAAGGACTAAAATGATTTAATTGAAGTTTGAATAACAAAGTATTGGGTGGAGGTGAGATGATAGTACGTTAGGGAAGCCATTTTGGCGGAACTAGCCGAAGCTACCGATCCAAGACCCAAACTTGTTAGACCAGAATTTATCAAAAAGTGATTTTGAAGATGAAATTTCACTAAAAGGCTTTGTCTAGGAAAGGGTTGATGATCCAATAAGGCTACGGCCAAAGAAGGCCTAGTGCCTCGCTAAGACCTGGAAGCCAATTTTTGAAATTCTAATTCAAGTTACTTCTTGTCAAATTCAAATATAACACAAATTTCAATTGATCTTAGACTCAACTACTTTTTCAAAATAAAGTTAACATTCATTAAAATAGTTTTCAAAGTTAATTCAATTTTTCAAAATTAATCATAACCTTTTCAAAATAAATCTTTCTATTAAAATATTTATCTCACAAAACCCATAAGGTTAACATGTTTGATCACGTAGAACTGGGTGAGATATTTAGGACGTAAAAGAATATGTCACTATCCTTCTAAATAAAACTCAAAGTGCTTTCAAAAGTTATTGAAAATTATCTCTAGTTTTCAAATTAATTCAGTTTACTGTACCCTTCTTTGTCATCTCAATTTTTTTTAAAAAAATATATTGAATTTCATGTTAAATATCACAATAGACTCATTTTGAATAGAATCTAGGACTTGTTTAATTTAGTTATTAATTGGTCAAACATAGTCAATTGAGTCAAACTTGGTCAACGTAGTCAGACCTAGTCAACACTGAAATCCCTTAAGGAACCTAGATAAAAGTTAGACTGCGACGGATAAGGGGGAGTTCTTCTTAATCTTTTTCGAAAAATTCAAATTTTTCAAAAACTTTATGCTCTAAAACTTATTATCATCTCAAAATAAGGTATTCAAAAGTTGATTCAAAAACCCCCGTATATTACTATCTCTTTGAAAAATTATCATCATGATTTTCGAAAACTGTGCTATCATTCCAAGTTGTGTTTTCAAAAATTATCTTCTTAAAAATTATCATACTTCAAAATTATTCTTTTGATTTTGGTAAACCCTAAAGACACAGAGGAAGGTCCACTACATAATCTACTAGGACTCCTAGGATGTGTCAAATTTAGGGGGAGGCTGAATCAAAAGAAGAGTTTCTGAAAAGTCTTTATTAATAATTATCTGTTTTGAAATTATTTAATAACATATTTTCATGAACTATATCTTCAAAATCCTTGCTGAAAATATAAGTCTTTCAAAATGATATTATTGTTGTGGCTTATGAAATTATTTTTGAAATAATATGTACTTGGGTTGGAGAATTTTCATGACACTTAGGAAAATATCCTTGTAGTCAACAAGGCTTCCTAGGATTGTGTTAGACTGGAAAAGAAACCTAGTCAAGTAAAATATTATATTTTTCAAAGTCTAATACGTTTCAAAAATTACTCATATTTTTCAAAGTCTAACACTTTTCTAAAAGTACTTATGTGTTTCAAATCATAATTTATCTCAAAAGTACTTGAAAAATCTTTTCTAAATTTTTTTAAAGAAATTTTTTTCTTACAAAATATCTTTCAGGACCTCACAATACTCTTTAAAATGGATTTAATCTAGAAATTTAAGCCTTTTGCTATACTTTCGAGAATTATACTAAGTATGTTTTCAAAACTCATAGCCTCTGATACATAAACTTTCTCCTTAAACTTTTTCCTTTTTAAAGAAACTTTATTGAAAACTTCGAGTTGCTCTTCACTAAGAATTTCCTTTGTGATACTCAGAAGTTTTTCAAAATATCTTTTTCAAAACTGAACTTAAAAATGGTCTAAAACAGAAGGAGAAGAATTTCACATTAAGGGGGAGAGAAAGGAAATTTTGCTTAATTTTTTTAAAGTGCTTCAAAAATTTCTAAGCATTTCTAAGTATTTCAAAATTTCTTAAGTACATGTTTTTTTTAAGTAAAATTCTTCTTCTTAGTAAACAAAATTTGTCTGAGCAAAAACTAGTTGAAAATTTTGGCAAATGTTTCTAAGTAGAGTTTTTTTGAAAAAAAAACTTGTCTAGAAATTTCTTAAAATTTTTTTTCAAAATGCACATAGTGTTTCCAAGCAAATTTTTCTAAGTATGCAATTTTTTTTAGAAACAAATTTTTCCTAATTCTCAAAGTTGAATTTTTTTAAGGAAATTTGGCTTCAAAATTTTGTATACAAATTCTTGTTGCAAAGCCTTGTAAGTAAAAGTTGTTTAACAAAATTTAGGCTTGCAAAACTTTTCAAAATGGAAAATTTTCCAAGTATAATAATTTTTTTTTCAAAGACTTTTACTCTATTTTTTGAAAAACATTTTGTCAAAAACTTAGAAGTCTTTCAAAATACTTTTTCAAACTATCTATTACGTTGAACATCATTTTTTTAAATTATGAAATCCATTACTTAAAGTTTTTCTTAAAAACTATGTTTTTAAACTCCTTTACTTAAATCTATTTTGGTAAAACTCAAAACTCCCTATTAGATACCTTGTTCACCCATATTTGTTTTTGATATATGTCAAAGGGGGAGGAAAGGTCAAAGTTAAGTGTTAAGCTAAGTAGTTTATAACACAATTATTCAGGGGGAGTATGAGAAAATTTTTTCTGTTCAAATTACATTGGTTTTAGACTTTGGTAAAAATGATTTATGGAAAATTTTTTCAAAACATTATACTTTGGAAAATCTTTTTCAAAAAAAATTAATTGTATTTTGATACCACTTTTAAGAATTGCTATGTTTCATTGGTCTTAAACATTCGTGCTTAAACCGTTATAATTTTTACTTAACTTTGAATTGTGTTGCCATAAATCAAAAAGGGGGAGATTGTTGGTGCAGGAAGCACCATGTCGAACCTTGTTTTGATATTGGAAAAGGATTCAAAGTTAAGTTTATTTGTGATCTAACAATGTTCACTAAGTGTGCAGGAAAAGTCCTAGCGAAAGGCTGCTAGGCACCTGGCGAAGGGCTGCCAGGAAACAAAGTCCTAGCGAAGGGCTGCTAAGCACCTGGCGAAGGGCTGCCAGGAAACTAAGTCCTAGCGAAGGGCTGCTAGACACCTGGCGAAGGGCTGTCAGGAAACAAAGCCCTAGCGAAGGACTGCTAGGCACTGGCGAAGGGCTGCCAGGAAATAAAGCCCTAGCGAAGGACTGCTAGGCACTGGAGAAGGGCTGCCAGGAAACAAAGCCCTAGCGAAGGAATGCTAGGCACCGGGCGAAGGACAGCTCGGCATCCAAGACCTGGCAAAGGACTGTCAGGCAAAAGTCCAACCAGAGGAACGGTTGGCATCAGGTAAATTCTCCCGAGAGGAGTAGGTGAGGACGCGTTCCCCGTCGAGGGAACAGTAGGCGTCGGTTCGACCTAGGGTTCCATTTTGGAGGCCCAAAGTTAGAACCAAGACAGCTAAGGCTGTATAAAATAATAATTTAATGTTTTATTATGTTTTGGACTAACCCTGGATGCAGGACCGATGGAACGAGTGTCTGCAGCTCAGAGAGCCTCAAAGGAATGAGGCAATAGCTGACCAGGGCGCCCGGAGTGTCCCGGGCGCCCCCAAGGTAAACACAAAACACAACAAAGCAAAGACAGCTTCGACAGTACAACTCCCGGGCGCCCCCGTACTCCCGGGCGCCCCCTGCGCTGCGAGCGCCCCCAGGGCCAGCTACCGAAGCACACCCTCGCGAAGCCAGAAGATAGAAGTTTGACCCGGTCAATCCGGGCGCCCCGAGCGCTTCGGATGCCCCGGTCAAACCTGATCCCGAAGGTAAAGGGATCAGACGCTGACCGAGACATTGACGGATCAAATGCCACGTGGGGGGGCGCCCCCGACGTCCCGGGCGCCCCCAGGCCCTATATAAAGGGCCCTCGACCCCAAGCATCGAACAACACTTCCAATCAACGCTTCTACGCTCTTCCGCTCTCGCGCCTCGCTTCGAAAACCTCCCAACTCGAGCCGACGACGTCCCGCTGCTCCGAAAAAGTCAACATTCATCGGACGTCGGTAAAAAGAAGAGCTTTCTTTTTGTTAAGTTTACTATACTGTATTTGTAAATCAATATTTGTAAACTTTCATTGCGCCTCATATAGAATTGCCTAAAGTAAATGGTCAACGACCGTGGGCCTTAGAGTAGGAGTCGACCTAGGCTCCGAACCAAGTAAAATTACTGTGTTTGTGTTTGATTGTGTTATTCCGCTGCATAACTGCTTTTCCTATAAATCCGAACGATTTCCGATATTCACCCCCCTCTATCGGTTTTCTCGATCCAACATGTATGACTCATGGAATCACATTTGAACTTGGTGTATGACCTAAGTGTCTTCGATTTTGTGGGAGTACACATGGATTCGATGTAGGACCCAAGTGATTTGGAAAGGAAAGATAGTCTTTTACTATTGAAGGAAAATGATAGGTACAAAGTAAATAAATACTTGTGATAAAATAGAAAACGATGGGTACCTGAGGCCTGTTAATGTGATAAGGTCGTACATGCACAGCCTGCCATGGTAGGCTGAGCTTTTTGTTGTCTGATTCCTCCAGATTGTATGCTCTTGAGCTCAACTTATGAGTGACTCAGTATGGTCCTCCCCATTGAAGCTTTGCTTCCCCATATCGCCCACAGGCTAGCTTGACTTTCTTTAAGACAAAGTCGTCGACATGAAAAGCACGGGGAATGACCCTCTTGTTATACGTCTGAGAGCCACACTATTGCCTACTCCTGAGTTTCAGTGTCACACCCCAAGACCCCCAGGAGCCGCTAATCCAATAGAAAATCGGGCAGCACCTCCCCTGTCCGGCGGACAATTACATATACATACATCACATAAATCACAACCACGCAGTTAAATGGGCCTCAAGCCTCAAATCAAGACAAAACATAACATAAAACTGGGTAAACCATACCTGACTGCGGACTGGTCCGACTTACGACGAAACAAAATGAAACAAGACCTCCATGGCATACAAAAGTACAACTATACTGCCATGTAAACAACCCAACAAAACACGAATACAACAGCGGAAACGGAAAGACAAAATGAACAGAAAGAGGGTACCAACTGGTACCCCATTAAAATACCAAGACAAACCCCGAGAATCGTCTCAACAATACACGAACTAGGACAGGCTATCGGGCACTCCAGTCGAACCTCCTGAAAAGAAAACAAGGAGCTAACGTGATGAGTCATAGAACTCAGCGAATATCTCATCATATATACAAGATATTCTAAGCTAGTAACAACATAACGGACTATCGAAATAACACATGTATAAGCAGTGGAAAGTACAACTGAAATAGGGAATAGGATGTATCATACCAATGTAGCAGAGTCGCCAAAACAGACATAAGGGTCTCCTGTAAGTGCATGTCAATCATACGCAACATAAAATAAAAACAAGCACAAGTAAGGGCAAAATAAACGAATACACAAGGTGCAATGACATGGTCACCCCTGCCGTCAGTCAGACATCGTCACCTATGTACGGGAGGAAGCTGAGCGGAGGCCACCCTCCGACGTAGGGCTGTGACTGCCGTCCATACTCTGCCATCACTACTCCTGAGCGATCGAGTAGATAGAATGCTGCCGGTGTAACACCCCTACTCCATGGCCTATCCTAGCGATATCTCTATCAGCCCCAGGTCATCTCTGGAGGATATCTCTATTTGAGTGTTACCCCTACCCCATGTATATAAACGGGGGAGAGACCTCTCTCTCTCATCTCCTGGTATATGGACCACTCAAGGAGGGACATCTGCCTGCTATCACGCTCTGATTCACTAACCCATGAGTGCATGAGCGAAGCAGCACAGAGCACACTACCCATACTCCGTCAACCACTAACCCATGAGTGGCCGTATGGGTAGGTCAGTATGACTGTCGACCTAGCTCACCCAAAAAGGGGCCCCTGATCGACAGTGATGCACAGTGCACGATGATGCATAATCCTGGTCAAACAACATCCACTATCTAGTCCACCTATATCAACATGATATGCAAGGATCGTGGATAATGCACCATAACCTAAGTCCTAAAGGTATAGGTATCACATGTCAGTTGTGGCACAAACCACATCAGCAAAACGAATATAAGAGTCATGCCACAATCTATTACTCTATTGCTAAACAAGCATATCAAGTATATATATATATATATATATATATATATATATATATATATATATATATATATATATCTGTGACAAATCTAAAAGAAGAGTCAGAGATACCCGCCTCCAATGTCGGTGCTCGTATCGAAGAGAATCCCTCGTCCAGAATAATCTCCACAGCAAGAAAAATCAATCAGTGCCCTGTATCATATAATAAGATTATTTAGCTATACTAATCATATGATACTAACTAAACAAGTTAACCACTCAACCACAAATAAATCCCATGTATCTAAATTAGCTTAATTCCCCGAGAGGACTAAACTAACCCAAAACTCGACCCGATCTAGCCACTGATCTTATCAAGAACAAGCCAATCCAATAATCCAACCAAACACAAACCCACAACACACACTCATCCAAACCAAGCCATCCCATTGCTACAAGTTGCTCACGGTAGAAACCCGGCACACTAGTGTTCTGCTCAGATTCTCACACGAAGCAAAAACCCTGATCCAATTGCTCAACAATTCTCGTAACATCCAGATCCCATTCCCCCAGCCCACTCACTACACATTTCATACTCAATTTCTCGAAAACCAGAAACCAATCTGTTGGTGCCCCGGTTGGTTTTGATGCGATCAACCAAGTTAGGTTAGGTCCTGTTGGTTTTAATCTCTCTACTAAGTGTGCAGGAACTTAGGTATGGAGGAAGTCGAGCGTAAGACGTAGCGGACGAGAAGGATTGTGCGGGAAAGTGAGCCGACGGGCTCGGTACAATCCGAGGGACACGGAAATTGCGGAAGAGTACGCCGGTGGAGCGAGAAGGACGTGCGCGGTGTCCGAGGGATGAGAAGCCGGCAGGAAGGACGCTCGAGGGGCGAAAGGCCGGAGTCGGGTTCGGGTGAGCCTAACTCCGATTGATCAGAAATCACCCAAAAGATCTACTTACGAACAATCAACCAAGTTGCCTTTGATTTGGATTAAGACGATAACTTAAATTAAAGTCTTTTATAAAAGACTTTAAATTAAAGCTCGTCTTTTATAAAAGCTTTTAAATTAAAGCTCGTCTTTTATAAAAGCTTTTAAATTAAAGCTTTTAATTAAAGCTTTTTAAAGCTCTTATAAATGACACGTGGATCAAAAGTCAAGCTTTACCACATTTTAATTAAAGCTTGTGTGAAGTTTGTTACAAGCTCCACACGTGGCTCTAACTTTGTTGTTGTCAAAACTTATCAAAAGTCTGCAGACGCAATCGGAAAAAAAAAATCAAGATGAAGCGTTGGTGAAGAAAAGTTGATCCCAAGATTTCTTCTGCGCACAAGCACACGTGGAGGGCTTGCTTCGATTGCCATCCGAAGCCTTCAAAGGAGCCGATTAAAAGAGATAAATATTTATCTCTTTTTTTAATTTGAGGTTATCCATTTATGAATCAACTGTCCAGATTTATCTTCTTGTACTATAAATAGGCTTAGAGATTTAGAGGTAGGATCAATCAATTCTATTGTAATTCTCTAAGTTTAGTGATCTTCAGTAGTAAGGCTTCTCCGCCACAAGGAGAGTTTTTTTGGCTTTAACTATCTTGGAAGCAACGACCAAGTTGCAACCAGGTTTTTTTTTAATAGACGAGTTTCCACCACTTTTCATTTATTAACCGTCTATTCACCCCCCTCTAGCCGGACCAACCCGATCCAACACAATCATACAGTAAACACAAAGGAAACTCACGGCAACCCTACTACAAGATCACCCTTTGATTCATCCATGCTACGAGAGATCAAAGGAACATACTCAACAAAACATCAACTAATCAGAAGAGAAATCGAATCCAACTTCGCAACCCGGAATCTGATCACAGTGGGGACTATAAGCGATCACTATAAACGGAGGAATAGAGCAATACCAGTAGCTATACTCACAATCGAATGGCTCAGTGGTGGCCGGCAAGAACACTGCTCTGTTTCCGACGAAATCGAGCGTTAAGGAGTAGATCTGCAACCCCTTTCCTTCCGCAGCCCCCCCTCAAGAACCCTAGATCTTGTGTCGTTGCCCCTACCGCTTTAATCCAGAGAGAACTCGGGGAAAAGTCTTGCTCCGGCGAGGTCAAGGAAGGAGCAGAAACTCGATCAGCCCCCCGATCTCGCGATTCGCCGCAAGAGAAAGGAGAGGAATCGCTGCGCTAGGGCTCGCGAAAGAGGAGAAAGGAAATCCGCTGGTTTGGCAAGGGATCGGGACTTTTTAACACCATGTTTGGAAACTTTTAAGTAAGGAATTGGAATTCAATTCCGGTCGGAATTCAATTCCGACCGGAATTGAATTCCAATTCCCATGTTTGGAATGAATTAGTAAACAACAGAATTGAATTCCAATCTCCATGTTTGGAATCAATCGGAATTGAAATCAATTGTTATACTTTTACCATTTTACCCTTAAGCAAAATAAAGATCAATCAATTGTTAACTCTTGCCGGAACAGCACCTGGGGCACCGGAACAGGGCTGACAACGGATAGAAAACGACATCAACTATTTACTGGGGTTTTCCGACGATCGGCAGAAGAACTCCAGCAACGACGTTGTTGTCCAACGTTGCTATTGTACGTCGGAAACTTTGGAACAAGCACCACCATCTGCTGATTGGAAGAGCTCCGTTTGCTGATTGGATAAGCAAATTCCAGCAGTCACGTTGAAGCAGATTTACAGCAACCAGCGTTGCTCAGCAGCCATGGAACGATTCCAGCAGCCATGTTCTTCTCCTTTCCAGCGACAGAAGGAAGAAGCAGCCACCTCCTTCTCCTTTCCCGCATGAACAAGGGAGTGAGAACACTTCAAGTCGGCAGGGTTGCAGCAGGGTTGCAGCGGGTGAATTAGTAATTTTAAAGTTGGAAGGGAATGGAATTCAATTCCTTTTCCAAATCAGACCCTTTGGGGTCTGATTTATTTTGGGGTGTGTGAAGGGAATTGGAATTCAATTCCTTTCCAATTCCTTCTTAAAATTTGCTACCAAAGAAGGGAATTGAATTCCAATTCCCCTGGGAATTCCAATTCCCTCCTTTCCAAACAGGGTGTAAGGGATTCGGCCGGAAAATAGGGAAGGAAATTAGGGATTCGGCCATTTTTCAAATAGACCCCTCTTCTTCTAAATTTCTCCCAACCACCCTCTAATTTAGGAGTTTTCCCTTTCCACCCCTAATTTTTTTTTCGTATTTTAACATTCAGTGATCAGGTCAAGCTCGAGTAGTCACTTATTGGGATGGTTAGAATCATAGTTTCGTACTTTGGTGGGCTCCACATTGATCTCGATGGGAATGAATGCCTCTCTTTTGTAGACCAAATGAAAATGGATCATCCTCATGCTTTCCTATGGAGTAGTTCTATAAGCCTATAAAATGTCTGGTAGCTCTTCCACCAAGTTGCCACCAACATGATCAAACTTGATCTTGTGGCCTCAAATGATCTCTCCATTGGTTACCTCAACCTACCCATTACTCTGATGGTAAGCGACCGAGTTGAAGACATGTTGAATGTCAAAATCTTTGCACCACTCCTTGAACTTACGCCCCTGAAATTGTCTGCTATTGTCGGATACCAACCTACGACGGAGGCTATATTAGGCTAAGGGCTCAACCTCCACCCACTTGGAGAAATAGTCGACCATCACCAAGAGAAACTTCTTCCGGTTAGGTCATGTCGGGAAGGGGTCGATGATGTTAATTCCCCACTGATCAAAGGGGTAGGACATGGTGGATGCCTTCAATAATTCAGTAGGGGATCGGGAGAGATTTTGATATTTCTAACAATTGATGCAGGTGCAAACGAGTTGAGCTATGCCCGCTTGTAGAGTCGGCCATGCCAGAAGGACCTTCCTAGCAAGAGTTCGACCACCTATGTGATTCTCACAACTACCTTGATGGATTTCACACATAATGTACTCGAAATCTTCGGGGCCAAGGCATCTGAGAAGAGGACAAGAGAATACCTTATATAAATAGTCCTCAAACAGAGTGAACTTAGTTGCCTGGATCATCGGGCAAAGTCCCTTTCTTCAAGAAGGAGATAAATGGAGTTTCAATTGATCGATTCATTAAGGTTCGGTGTCGGGTTGACTTGCACGACTAACTAAACTCGGGTGACTAGGTTGTCCAAGGTCCATGTGGCCAAGGCATTGACCATTTTGGCGAGTTCATCTGCCTTATAATTTTCGGCCCAAGGTATTGTCTTGAGGATGACCTCATGAAATTCGATTCTCAATTTCTCAAAAGCCTCAGCATAACCTTGAAATCGGTCATTCTGATTTTGAATGTTCCTTCTAGTTATTGTGTAGCCAGTTGAGAGTTAGAGTGAATAATAACCTAAGAGGCACCAACCTATTTGGCTCCACTATTTTGCTTTGTAGCTAACCCATCAATGAAGATCCTCCAAGTACATTTGATTAGTCGTCCCGAGAACTCGACATTAGTCAATACCTAACGTAAGGTGATATTGGTGAGAACAATGATGGGAGGGGATAGGAAGTACGATAGTAGTTTGTGAACCCTTATGACCAGAGCGAGAGCTAACTTTTCCAGGATGGAGTATCTAGTCTTAGTGCCATTCAGAAGGCAATAGGCGAAGTAGATAGGATGTTGTGTATTGCCCTCCTATCGAAGTAAGATTGAGTTGGCTGCTCCCTCAGTCGCAGTTAGGTTGAGCCAGAGCTTCTCCCCTGCGATAGGTTTAAATAAAAGAGGCAGTCGAGCCAGGTATATCTTAAGCTCTGTGAAGACCTGCTCACATTTATCATTCCACATGAATCAAATTGGCTTCTAGAGAACCTTGAAGAAAGGAAAAGTTTTGTCGGCCGACCAGGAGATGAATTGGGAGAGTGTTATGGCTTGCCTAAGTGTTATGTCTTAGAAGTAGATCCAAATTAAATGATCAACTAAGTTAAATTTTTCAAAGCATTTTAAGAAAATTTCAAGAGTATATTTTAAAAAAATATTTTTTCAACATATGAATTTTTAAAAATAATTTTTCAAAAATATGCTAAGTAAGAGCCTATTTTGCAAAAGAGTTATTTTGAAGAAAAAGAATTTTCAAGGAATGTTTTCAGAAAATTTTTCAAAGGATTTTTCGAAAAAAATAACTTTCTTTTTCAAAGTCAACTTTTCAAAAGATTTTACAAAGATATTGAAAGAATATTTTGATCTTTCAATTTAGACTCCCCCTTATCCTGACACACACTTAGGATTCCATGTTAACCATAAGGTAAACTATAGGACCGTTGCAGGCCGGCAAGAGGGGGTGAATTGCCTTGCGAGTCAAAATTCTATCTTTTGCACTTTTCTTACAAAGATGGACGTTAGTTGCAACAGTTAATTAAAAATATATAAATAATTAAAACTGACTAGTAAGAGAGAAAAATGATTACTTGGTTGCAACCAGGGTAGTTGCTAATCTAAGACAGTTGAGAGCTTTACTATAAAGATTTCCTTCGTTTGTAGGCGGAGTAGTCTCTTACAGACTTTGAACAGTACAAGAAAACGCTAAAAAAATATAGTACACAAGATATCTCCTAAACCTAGCTTCTGGAAGTTATTTATAGCCCGAAAACTTAAGTTACCATTGTGATGATGTGGACTGAGGTGCCTCCTATGGATAGAACTTTATCCACTACGTCAACGGTCACTCAGCGATAAACTTTGATCTGAGGCGCCTCAGTTTTGACTTGAGGTGCCTCAGGTTCAAGCTGAGGTGCCTCAATTCTGTTTGCGCGCAGAACTTAGGTTTGCAGATGAGGTGCCTCACTCATCAACTGAGGTGCCTCAATTGACCAACTGGTCAAAGTCAACACCCATGTTGACTTTACATCTTCCTTCCGCTTGGGTGATTTTCTGCCAACTAGAGTTAGGCTCACCCAAACCCGACTCTAGCATTCACATCGCTTTGGTGATTTCTGGTCAACCAGAGTTTGATTTATCCTAACCCGACTCTGACCTTTGCCTCGAACTAGCTTCCTCCCCGATTTCTCGTCCCTCGGACGTCGTACATGCCCTTCTCGTCCATCGGTGTACTCTTCCGTAGTCTTCGCATCCCTCAGATGCACGAGCCTGTCGGCTTCCTTCCTCATTTCATCCTTCTCGTCTACTGCATCTTTTGTTCGATTTTCTATACTCTTAAACTCCTGCATACTTAGACATAGGGATCAAAATAGACCAGGACCTAACTTGACTTGGTTGATCACATCAAAACTAACCGGGGATACTTACATAAACTTCCTATTGTGTCTCAAGGATAAATCCAAAACTAAAAGTGGAACTAAGTTAATGCATTCAAATATGTTAAATATATGTACTTTTCAAAATAATATTTTCAAAAAATGTTTCTAATGCTTTTTCAAAAAGTTTTTCAAAGATGTTATCTAAGTCCAATCAAAAGAATTTTCAAAAATATTTTTAAGATATTTTTGAAAATCTTTTCAAAATAATTTTTGTAAAAACAATAAGTATAAAGATTTTTTAAAATTTACATAATATTTCAAGGTATTTCAACCCCTCCTCCCCCTTAACCTAATACATCTTGGTTACCTTTGTTAGGTAAGGAAATCTACCCAAGTCCCTATGGGTTTTAATGTTGATAATACTTATTTTTAGAAAATGTGTCATTTTGAAAATTTTATATATTTGATAAAACAATAGATATTTTCAATTTTTTTCCTAGCATCTCGCCCATTCTAGTTATTCAAACAAGGTAACCCTATGTGTTCAAAGAGATACTTAGAAATCAAATTTTATTATGCATTAATTTAGATCATTGTTAATTTAATTAGATTAGCATTAAGTGTTTAATTTAAATTAGGATTTATTTAAGTGACGTTGAGGTTTTAATTAATGTTAAATTATTTAACTATGTTAAGGTTTTAATTAATTAAGGTAAAATTTAGATTGAGATTTGAATTAAGTTCAATGATGAATGTCATGGAATGTCAAATTTCTTACAGCTACAGGATATGTATGTAGGATCATTGCACATGAGAAGAGGGGGTGAATCATGTAACTTTTAAAATAATTCACCTTTTACGAATTTATAAAGAAAGTGCACAGTGAAAATAAAGGCGAAGAAACAAAACACAAGTCGAACAGAATGCAAGTGGTTTTATTTGGTTTGGAGCCTTCGGCAACTCCTACTCCAAGATCGAAGTCCGCTGGACCTATCGATGGGTAATCCACTATATTTTTCTACCGATAAACTCTCAGTAGAGTGATCGAGTACAGAGAGACAGGCACAGTATAACACCCTACACTATCCCTTTCAAGTACAATAGAGTAAGTGCAATAAAATAAAGGTTACCAACACTTTTTGAATCTTCGGATGTGAGCGCTCGTGTGTTGGTGTCAGTCTTTCGACAGTGGTCAGACATAGTTGAATCGTACCAGAGCCGCGGTAAGAAGCCGTGGAAGCAGGATGATCGCCGGAGCTCAAAATCGAAGTGTTTAAGTTCTATTTGAAGTCTTGAGTTTGAGCTCCTTATATAGGATAGGTGAGACACCTCAATTTCCAACTAATGCACCTTAGATCTGAAACACTTATTAGATCTGACGCCTGTGCAGTTTATCCTCTGGAAGGTACCTCTGATCCCAACTAAGGAGACTCAGTTCCCAACTGAGGCGCCTCAGATTCAAGACGAGGCACCTCAATCCGCCGAATCCTCATCTTCAGCGGCTGCCACGCCGAGGTGCCCTCAACCACCTGAGGTGCCTCCAATCCCAACTGAGGTGCCTCCAGTACAAACTGAGTCACCTTAGGTCCTACCTAAGGTGCCTCGAGTACTTTTCATCCGAGGTTGAATTTTATAGTTTAAATCCAAAAAAATATGTTAGTCCAAAAATCAAGTATACCCTGCAAAATAAAGTTAACACAAGTATAAATAGAGTAAAATAAAATTTATTATTAATTATATTCTGTCTTCCCAAGATCAGGATCTAATCAAGGCCTCAGCTTAGAGCTTTGAAATGGTTCTAAGTTGAACAACACCTAAAGTTCCTACCAGGGACTTATCCTCACCGAAATTCACTCCTCCAGTGACTTACCTCACTTACCTTATGCAGATTTACTTAGATCCTTAACTCACCAGGTCTTTCAGCCAACTATCAAGTCTCGCAGACCCAGCTGGACTTCATGCCAGGTCTCCACCAACCTGGGCTTGAGCCAGTTGTCAGATCCCACGGACCCAACTGGACTTCTTGCAAGGACTCAATCACCCTGGACTTTACCTTGGTGTCAAGTCCAAAGCCTTTTAATCGTACACACTTTGTAACAAAATTAGATAACAACAAACCTAACTTTAACCCATTTCTCATGCTTCAAAACCTGAGTTTGACCATTAGTGCAAACTACACCAACAATCATCCCCTTTTTGATGTAATGACAACCTGGTTAAAATTAGAAAAAAAAACATGATAACAACATAATAAGTAAACATGATATGTAAGTAAATGTTGTGTATGCAAGTAAATGTTGTTTGAGTTACTGAGTTTTATATTTATTAGTCTTTAACCCTTACCCTTTCCCTTTGTCATTCATCAAACATAGCAATAAGTTGTTGGGAACGAGATGACTAGAGAGGGGGGGGGGG
>JAGFNQ010001310.1:537439-560296 GCA_024364735.1 Boesenbergia rotunda | reverse complement strand
TTATGTTGTGTACTAGGCCCGATGTATCGTATGCTTTGAGCGTCACAAGCAGATACCAGTCGGATCCAGGAATGGATCATTGGGCGGCTGTCAAGACAATCCTTAAGTACTTAAGAAGAACTAAGGATGTGTTCCTAATATATGGAGAAGGAGATATGGTAATACGTGGGTATACAGATGCCAGTTTCCAGACAGATAAGGATGACTCCAAATCGCAGTCTGGATACGTATTTACTTTGAATGGAGGCGCAGTAAGTTGGAAAAGTTCCAAACAAGACACCGTAGAGGATTTCACCACGGAAGCGGAATATATCGCAGCTTCGGAAGCAGCAAAGGAAGCAGTCTGGATCAAGAAGTTCATCTCCGAACTTGGCGTGGTTCCAACCATTGATGATGCAGTGCCGGTTTACTGCGACAATAATGGAGCTATTGCACAAGCAAAGGAACCAAGGTCTCATCAGCGATCCAAACACGTGCTTCGCCGCTATCATCTGATCAGAGAGATTATAAGTAGGAATGACATACAAATTGAGAAAATTCCCACTGAAAGGAATTTAGCGGATCCTTTAACTAAGGCCTTGCCTCAAAACAAGTTTGAGGGTCATGTTAGAGCGTGTGGTATTGGATACCGTAGCGATTGGCATTAGGCCAAGTGGGAGTTTGTTAGTGATATGAGAGAAGTGTCCTAAGGAAATGGCATTATGATTGTAAAACATTTAATTTAATAAATGATAATTCACTATTTGAGTATACATGCTTGTGTATTTGATTGGGATCTTAAACTCATCTACTGAATGTCCGCAATACAACTCACAGCATAAGAGAATTTGTGATGGGATCACAACTAGTGATTATCTCTAAATGTGCAAATTTGAAGTATTGAAAATATCCCTAGTCGATGAATTGATAAATAAGGACACTATCAATTCTGTTGAGACTAGCATGGGTTATTCTCTAATCAGCTGATTCTCACTGGCTGGTGACATTGGGATGTCCGGAGATAAACATGGGTGCTAGTTAAGGGAACTAGTTCATTGGAGTGACTAGCTGTAAGACTTCATATGGAATCTATCTATAGATATGTCAATGAAGTTCTTACTGCGGCTTAAGTGCAATGTTCCTTTGACTTGCGGTGTTCAAGTCATCTTGGTCATGGTGACTTATACTTTAACATCTTAAGCAAGCATCTCCAAGGAGGTGTGGACCCAGGATGATTGGGTATAAGCCGAAGTGCCCGAAGATGTTTGAACAGCCTACAAAGGATTCACCACTCCTTGCGAGGAGATGTATACCCAGGCCTATCGTCGGATTGTTCTCAAAACCTCTGGCCAGAGTATATCATGTTTGGAGTACGAGTCTCTAAAATACATGAGAGTAACTAGAAATCCAAAGGACGAGAAAGAAACTACTTGGGCTAGGTGTGACATAGTCAGCCTAGTGGGGACTGACACAAATAGACCGTGTCCTGAACCAAGTGGGTATAAGATGGTGAAGGGAATGGGGCACAATTCATTAGAGCTGCTGAAGGGTTTCAGAATAATTTCTTCTGAGGTCAAACCGTTGATCTTTCGATTAATTGGGGGTCATGATGTACTACTTGGTGCCACTCATGATCGTTCTATAATTTGTTGATTATAGACGGCCAACATAAATCGAAAGCCTATTTAGTCACACGCACTACGAGTAATCCGAGGGATTTAAAATGAGTTGAAAATTAGATTTTCCGAATCAAGAGAAATAAGTCGAATCTGAGTTAATCAGAGGCGCAATGGAAGCTAAAATTGGCTAAGTCTTTTGAAGGCTTATTGGGCGAATTAAATGAGTTTAATTCGCATTGGTTCGGCTCGATTTGGGCCGGCCAAAGAGGGTGCCAACCCTCCTTGGTTGGCCGGCCACCTAAAGGGAGAAAAACCAATTAATTTTGGTTTAATTAATAAAACAAATCTAGCACGATTTGTTTTATAAATTATGGATAAATAAATTTGTATAAAGAAATTTATATAAATAAATTTATAGAAATTTATTCTTTTTATGGAAGTTAAAATAATCCATGAATTGGTTTATTTTAATTTTATAAAATCAATTATGAATTGATTTTTCCATAATAAGAAAATTTATAAATTTCTTATAAAATTTATTCCATAATAAAAGGAGAGATTAATTAGTTTTATTATAAAGTTAGTTATAATAAAACTTAGTTTAAACGGAATAATTCATAAGAGAATTTATAGCATAAATTTCTTATGATAATTAATTAGTTTTATTATAAAGTTAGTTATAATAAAATTCATAAGAGAATTTATAGGATAAATTTCTTATGGTAACTAATTAGTTTTATTATAAAGTTAGTTATAATAAAACATGGTTTAAACGGAATAATTCATAAGAGAATTTATAGGATAAATTTCTTATGATAACTAATTCCGTTAATTCTGTTAATTCGGTTAAGAGGAGACTTGGCAAGGGAGAAGCAACTATATAAGGAACCATAGGCAAGCCTTGGATTCCTAAGATTTTGATAATCGAAATAGAGCTCTCCCTCTCTCTCTTCTCTCCTCCTTCCCCCTCCCTTCCATTAGGGCCGGCGGCCACCCTAGCTCCATTAGGGCCGGCGCCCAACCTACACCAAGGCAAGGTGTTGCCGTGAGCTTCAAGGAGAAGAAGAAATCAACAAAGAAGAAGAAGAAGCGGATCACATCTCCCTCTCTCTCGGAATTCGATTCCGTTACTTCGTTGGTTAGTTTCCTTTTCTTCTCTTGATCTTCTTTGTTGTGCCTATAGAGAATCTAGTAGTTCTCGTCGGCACAAAACTTGTGACTTTGCGAAGTCATCCCGAAGAGAACTCGGCGTGGACGTGAATAGAGGCGGAGCTTTCAAGGGACGCTACGGTTGGAACTCGTCCCTTTCTTCAAGTTACGAAAGGTATAAAGTAAATTAGTTTACTTTTCCGCAAAGTTTTATTTTATGATTATGTCAACACACCATAAGGTCGCATGCTAGATACGAAGTTAAAATAATTTAGGAAATTATTTTATGCAAATTCTTCCGCTGCACGTAAAAATTTAAAATTTTACGAACTCTTATCCTTGTCGACATGCACCCGGTCCCAACAGTGCCCCTAGTCGCAGCAACTGGTTCCTTTAGCCTGCAACCAAGGTTAGTTCAAGAACACAATATAATAAAGCAAATGCATGCATAAATGATAGCTAGAGCTGTCTGGTTCTGACTGTTGAGGCAATCTATGGTCCGGAGTGACCATGAGTTTTGATATTTGGGAAAAGGGTTTAAGTTAGGTTTTCCCTTGTGATCTAATATGTGTATTGAAGTGTGCAGAATTGCAGGTTTACACATATCGACTTAGTGGGATGGCTTCGGTATGGTGAAGGGTTGCACAGAGACAAGCTTGAGGCTTATGTGCACCCGAGGGACCTTGGTATAGCAGGGATGATGAGCCGAGGGGCATGGACTTTGAGGCGTACATGAAGGATGCCATGGAGACAAGCTAGAGGCTTGTGTGCATCCGAGGGATGAGGGCCGAAGACGAAGAGGGTGCGAAGGCAATAGTCAAGGCTGCTTGTGAAGAGTCAGCTAGGTCATGAAGGGACAAGAGCCGAGGGAGGAGGACTCCAAGGGCAAGTCGGGAAGTGGACTTCAATGGCACACGTGAAGGGTGGCATGGAGGCAAGCCAAGGGAAGGCTTGTGTGCGCATCTGAGGGACGATAGCCGGTGGAAGAGTACTTCAAGGGGCAAGCCAAAGGAGTGTACCTCAAGGCGCGTGTGGAGGAGGTTCGTTGAAGTGACGAAGAGTGTGTTTATAAGCTGGGCAGTCGACTGGGGATATAACAGTCGACTGCCAGTGAACACAGAAATTCACAGAAGGTTTTTGACCCTGGACCAGTCGACTGCTCTTGGTGAGTATCCAGAATTCGAATATTGGGCTGTCAACGGTCGAATCTGGGTGGGGGCAGTCGACTGCCAGCGTGTTTTCCAGCTTGAGTTCTATTTAAAGAGAACATGGTTTGGGCTGGGAGTTTTGACGAAATGAGCTTGGTTAGAGCTCATTAGTAGTCTAAGTGCTCAGGTTGTGTACTCAAGGTTGTGGCGAAGTTTCTCCTCCGACAAGGAGCTACGGGAGCTAGCCAGAGGGCATCCAAGGAGTGATCCGCCGAAGGATCGAGGGATCGTCCACCTCACGGACTGTCGTGGAGTAGGAGTCTTTATCTCCGTTCCACGTAAATAGGTATTGTTAGCATTGTTTTGTTGTTAGTCTTATTTTATTGTATATTCCGCATGCGCAACTAACAACGTAGGTAGAAGAAAGTCGAAAAGTGTTATTCACCCCCGCCCCCCTCTCTAGCAACCGTCAACGATCTTACAATTGGTATCAGAGCTTGGTCCGCTCTTGATTGGAATAACCGCCAAAGGAGCAAGAATGCTAGAGGGAAAATGATGGAAGACAAGCTAGGGGATGACATTTACACTCCACCTCCCTACGACCATGATGATTTCGGATATTGGAGGACAAGGATAGAGACATGGTTCAGAATGAAGTGGGACCTTAGGATTGCGCTTGAAGAGCCATTCGAAATTCCAAACGATAAGCACGGTAAGAAGCTTAGGCCTAGATATTGGAATCAAGAGTAACAAGATCAATCAAAGGCGAATGCAAAGGTAATTGGTATATTACTTAACATTTTACTTACTAATGTGTTAAGTGGTGTAGGGGAGTATCATAATGCATATGAGCTATGGAAAAAGATAGGAGAATTCCATATAACCCCTACACAAGTTCAAGAGTCCAAAGAGACAAGTCAAACGGTCCAAGAAGACAATGAAGAAGAAGAATTGTGAATTTCTTCAAGTGAAGTAGAAGATTAAGTGAGAGATCATCATCCTCATCAAGGGAAGAGGAAGAGGTCACCACCTCAAGGATTGAGGGGGAGGAGAGACCCTCATCCATGTAAAAGCAAGAAGAAGCTCCAACCTCCACCAAAGCAAAGACCAAGGATCATATCATATGCTTTGGGTGCAATGAAAAGGGATACTACAAGGACAAGTGTCCAAATGGTAAGAAAAAGGAGGTAAAACCTACACTCATTTCAATTCCGTTTAAATCTAACATGAGTTTTAGGAATAGAGAAACCCAAGAGAAGAAAAAAAAAAGATGCTTCACATGTGGAGAGCTAGGGCATTATCACACTAAATGCCCTAGAAAAGGAGAGCTAAAGAAAATGGAGCAATTGAGAAGATGGGAGGAGGAACGGAAGAAAAGAAGCTCACATCAAGGGGGAACTACAAGGGTAAGGGAGGTAATCCCTAACTTTAAATTAAAATGCAATTCAAATTTGAGCTCCTCCATGCATATTAAAAATAGTGTCAATCATTCTTCCATGCATACTAAAATTAATGAAAATTGCTTACTTGTGCATAATCATAGATTTAAATATAATGATAGGAATAGGGTTAACAAGGTAGATCACACTCTAGAAGTCATGCATCATGATAAATCCAAGACCATTAGACCTAAGGATCAAGGCATAAATCCAAGAAGGGGAGACATATGCCTAGCAAGATGGGTAGGTCTAGGAATGTCCAAAGTGGACATGTGGACTCTAGGGTTAAGAGTCTAGAAAGGGAAAATCAAGCCTTGAGGGCAAGGCTTAATACATTGGAAAAGACCCTAGAAAAATTCAAGGTTGGATCTAAGGGGTTAGATATGGTGTTGGGTAGTTTAAAACCCAACTATGATAGATCGGGGTTGGGATACCGGTCTAAGGTCTCCAATGCCAAATGAAAGAAGTATGCTAGGGAAGCATTAATTATGACAAGAAGGAGAAGTCCAAAAATGGCAAGGGGTGCCATTTAGAGGAGCAAAGGATGACTTAACCAAGGACAAGGTGTCCAAGGTTAAGAAGGTTAGATTTGTAGGCCAAGAATCACTGGGGGCTCACCGGTGTGGCCTAGTGTGGATTGAGTCACCTAGGGACGTGGCTAGGGCTAAGAGCTTAAGGGGGAGCTCTAGAGCCTTTGGGGTCCATGGTGAATGGATCTCGGGAAATTTTCTCCTAGGAAATTAAAGGAAATGTGCCAAAAGGGTTGGAAGACTAGGGTAAGTCTTAATCCTAGAGAATTGGCACATTAGAAGGAGAATAATGGAGAAAAATGTGAAAATGGACTGTATTTGATAGAAATAAGGATTTAATGTGTGAATGTCATATAATTCAGTAATAGAAATGAATTATGATCAAGTTTGAGAAGATACATTGAGGAAAGTCAAAATTAGGACTTTTGGAGAAGCTTAAATGATACAATTTAGGAGAAGTTGAGTTTCGAGCCAATCTTGGGATCCGGAGTATATTTGTATAGAAACATATTTTTCCCAAATAGACATAGGTTCCACAAATCTCTCCACGAAATTTCAGATATTTTAGAGATTTGTGGAATTAATTAGACATTTATGAAATTAGGCTGAAAACCTAAAATTTAGGTATCAGTCGACTGCCCTGGGGGCAGTCGACTGATCTTACCAGAAAACATTCTGTTTGTTTTAGCAGTCGACTACCCTGGGGGCAGTCGACTGATCCATAGGTATGAAGAGAAATGACATATAGGATGATAGGATATGACCTTAAAGTTAAAATCCTTGTTTATTCTCCTTTAATAAAGATTTGCCTTATGATTTAACGGTATGGATATCATGGAATTCAAGGAAGATTGATAAGTACATATTTATCTAAGGTTAAGAGATAAGAAGAAGAGGATTTGATCATATTAAGAATACCTAAGGAAAAGGGGAGAATTGAAGACAATTCCATGTGTCAAATTATAATGGTATGCCTTAGCAAACACATGGAATTATAGATAGATTTCAATGTTGATACGAAATGATAATTTTTGAGGAAATTAGAGGATGTACCAAAAGTCAAACAAATTTGATATTTTTCATGGAACTATATTTTTCTAGATAGGGTAAATCCTAGCAAATGTGCTTGCAAATTTTTAGATTTTGTTCCAGGTTTTCTAGGATTTTCTAGAAGGTTCTAGGGGTAGAAAACTTGGGGTGTTGAGTTAGGGTTATGTTGAGATGGAAAACTTGTGGTGTTAAGTTGGGTGAAACTTAACCTTGGTGTTATGGTGTTAAGTTGGGTAGAACTTAACCTTGGTAAATTGAAAATTGGGATAAGGCATAGGTTAAGGGAGAGGTTGACTCTTATTTGCCTTAATTTTCATAGGAAATTTTGGATTGCGTGACAAACTTGGGAATGGTGATAGATATATTGTTGAATGTATTTTTCCCAAGCAGGTATGGGTACCACAAACTTCTCCACAAAATTTGGAAATTTTTGGAGATTTGTGAAATTTCTGGCACATTTCTGAATTTGGCAAGAAAAGATTATTTTCATATTATCAGTCGACTGTCCTGGGGGGCAGTCGACTGGCCAAAGCTAGATTGGGTATCCAGCAACTGGTTTGTGTCCAAATGATATAAAATAAGTGTATGGGGGGCTAGTACACTGTGTTTAGGATCATTGGAGATTAAAAGAACCAATAATTGGGATATTATTGGGGTCTTTTGATGTTAGGCAAAGGGGGAGAAGTGTTGGGTTTAAGATGGGAAACCAAACACGCCTTTGCGGGAAACCCTACGTTTAGGGGGAGCTGAGATTAAGGGGGAGCATGGTTGCTCCATTGTTGGAGTAAGGGGAACCTTAGAGGGGTTCTTAAAAAGCCTTTGTAAGTCCAATGTAGGGGGAGCTTTGGAGATGTTGGATATGGCTTGGCGGTTTCCAAGACAACCACGTGGTCATATCTGAAAGACCTCTCTATGTCTATGGATTAAATTTTAATCCGAATAGAGACCCATCCCTCTAACGACCGATTCATCGTCGTGTTAATTAATCCCAGTTACAACTTAGCCGAAACCGAGGTTAAGGCTTTGTAACTTTCCGGATTAATTAACCGCGGAAAAGATGACGATTTGGATCACCGATTTTTGTGTTTATCTTCGGGGTCCAGTTAATTAATTATTATCTATGATTCCAAATCAAAATAATAATCTAACATACATGAAATGACGAGACAAAGCAAAGTGGCACAAATAAAACATAACATAAAAAAATTGAGCCCGGGAGAATTATATCTCGTCGTTTACCTCGCAGTCTTCTACCTTATGACCCTCCCCTCCTGGACGTCAAGTGGGAGACGATCTTCCAAGTCGCGGAGTCACCAAGGCCCTTGAATCAATCCTTCCTTTCCTCCTTTCCTTGCGCCATGACACCAAACCCTAAGGTTAGGGTTTGGCTGACCGCCGACGGTCCTTCAAGGAGGAATTAATGAAGCCAAGAGGAGCAACTCCTCTTCTTCACCACAACCCACGTCTACCTCTGTATCCACTTCCAATCTCGTGGTCACAAACCAATGAGGAAGATGGAGTCTCTCGGCTTCTCTCTTTTTCCGGCGACAAACACCCAAGGGAGAAGACACCCTCGCCAGTGCAACACCCTCCCTCCTTCTCTACTCCCGCGTGTCACGTAGGAGAAGGGAACCTCTCCTTGTCCTGTGTACATCCGTAGCAGAGAATCCAGATGAACAGATTGGAAGAAGATGGGAAGAGATGCTTCTCTTCTTCCTCACCGCCGGCGACCCTTCAACCTTACGTAGCCGTGTTCCTTTCCTCTCTTCCTTGCCGTGTGCCACCAAGGGTCGAAACCGACTTCACCCTTGCTCTGTGATCGACCACGACCTTTAGGAAGAAAAGAAGAGGCTCGAAGAAGAGGCGGAATCCCTCTTCTTCTATTCGGCCACCGGAGCCTTAGGTTAGGGGCGAGAGAGAGAGCTCTCTTGGGAGAGAGAGAAGTTATATTTATAGGGGATTAATTGGAAAACATTCCAATTAATTAGAGACTAATTCCTTTAATTAATCAAAGATTAATCCTTAAATAATCAAAGATTATTCCCTCAATTAATCAGAGATTAATTACTTAAATAATCAAAGATTATTCCTTCAATTAATCAGAAATTAATTCTTTAAATAACCGGCCTTGTATCATGACTCCTATGGGGTATTCATTGGGCTAAGATAGGGACCATGAGAAGGAGTTGGTTCTTGGCCCGCTAATGGATCCAAATCCGATCCATTAATGGTGATCCATTCCACTAAAGGATCCCATTGTACTTCCTCATCAACCCCCATATTTTTATATGAGATCCACCTTATTACGAGTCATCCATCTCCCCGTATTTAAGATATCTTATGCCCGATAATTAATTTAATTTCAACAAAAACGCTTTGTTTTCAGCTGCTCGGATTGTGGGTAAGCCAATAAAGATTGATGAAGCAACGGCGGATGGTACAAGGTTGTACATGGCGAGAATCTGTGTAGAAATTGATCTGTTAAAGCCAATGGTTAATGAATTTTGGATTGGTATAGGGGAAGAAAAGAGATTGCAAAAAGTTATCTTTGAAAAATATCCAAAATATTGTGTTTCCTGTTTTCATTTGGGTCATTCGTCTGATGAATGTTACAGGAATGGTAATAATCCAATTCCTGATTGGAAAAATAAAGTTGCTGTTAATATGGAATCTAAAGAAGAGCAGCTAAACGCCAGACAAAATCAAAAATCTGGAGAAGTCTCTGATAAAGAGATTGAAGAACTTTGGATTGGCTAGAGAAATGCAGAAAAATACAAAACAGATAGGCAAGCTTGGAGACAAAAATATACTTCTTCTAGTCATCAAAATAATGAACACAAGGAGCAGTATAATGCAGATAATAAATTTCAATCTCTAGCAAATTTGGAGGAAGATGTGCGTGAAGATGGAAATGTGATAGGAAATAATATCTCAGTAGAGAATGTCAATTCAAAAGAAGAGCAACTAAATACGCAGAATAAAGACATTGGTATATCTGTTCAGAGAGGGGTGTCGATTGTTTCAGAAATGTTAAAAAGAGGAAACAGCATTACTGATTTTGTTGACCTGCAAGAAAAGGATGATTTGATTCCTATGGAGGGTTATCTGAATGAATATGAAGAAGCTATTATGGCAGATTCTGACAAGCAAATGGAGCAAGAGCTGAATACTAATGTTTTAGACGGATTTCTGAAGCATGACAAGCAAGAGAACTCAGAGGTATTAGAGAAAGGTAAATCTTTTACGGTGGAATCTATATCTGAAGAAGATGGAAGGGGTTATTTACAAAGGTCATCTTCATTTCCTCTTGAACTGAATAAAGTAGTTTTTTCAATTGCTGAAAAAATAGATCCTTCTATTTTACCTCAAAGGGTAACTAGAAGTAAAGCTCAGGCTGCTAAGGCTTCAAGAAATTAGTTTGATTATGTCAGGAATTATATGGAATATTAGGGGGATAGGGAATCCCTCCTCGCTTAGAAGATTGAGATATTTGAAAAATTATTTCCATTTGAATTTTGTAGGTATCCTTGAACCAATGATAGCTCTAGATGGTTTATTAATGGCCAAAAAGCTGGGTTTCTCAGAAATTTATTCCAACTGTTCCGGAAAAATTTGGTTTTCTCATGATGCAAATATAGAATGTTCTATCTTATTCGATCATGATCAATTCCTACATGTCAAATTGAAATCTGCTTTGTTTCCTATTGATATGCTTGTTACTATAGTTTATGCAAAATGCTCTAGAGTTGGTAGGTATGAGCTTTGGGAGCAATTAGAGCATCTTAAACCATCTAATGACGACTTTTGGCTGGTTGGTGGTGATTTTAACATTATTGCAAAAGAAACAGAACAATCAACAGGTGCCGTTACAAATGGAGGTGCGATGGATGATTTTAACAATTTCATGATGATTACTGGGCTGGTTGATGCTGGATTTGTAGGAGACCGTTTTACCTGGACAAATAATAGGATTTGGAAAAGATTGGACAGAGTTTTGATTTCTGATTATACGCAGGAACAGAAATTTTCGGTGAAAATTGAACATCTGAACAGAGCATCTTCTGATCATTGCCCAATGCTAATCTCTTTTCCAATGTTTGAGCAAGCAGTAGCTTCCTTCAGATTTCAGAATATGTGGTTAAGGCACCAAGGTTTTAAACAAACTGTGATGCTAAATTGGAATCTGCCATGTGATAATTATGGTCTATCAAAACTGCAGTCAAAACTGAAAAGATTGAAAAGCCATTTGAAGTGGTGGAATAAAGAGATATTTGGTAATATACATGATAATGTTAGGGAGGTGGATAAACAATTCAGTGAGGCCGAGATCAAGTTTGAAAATGATCCGTCGGAGGAGAATAAAATGTACAAAAATAAACTTCAAGCACTCCTTTTTAGAACTCTTCTGATGGAAGAGGATTTTTGGAAGCAAAAAGCTGCGGTTAAATGGATGTCTGATGGTGATAGAAACACAAAATTCTTTCACAATATGGTGCAGAAAAGAAGACTAAATAACAGAATATTTAGGATATGGGAGGATGGCGAGTGCTTGGAAAAACCTGATTTAATTAGAGATTCCGCAGTCAGATATTTCGAGCAACTATTGACAGGTGACTCCATTAATGTTTCTACAGTAGATCTAAGTTGCATACCAGAGTTGATTGCTAGGGAGGAGAATGAAATACTTACGGAAATACCTTCTCTAGAAGAAATAAAACAGTCAGTGTGGGAAATGGATCAAAATAGTGTGGCTGGACCGGATGGTTTTTCAGTAACATTTTATGTTTCTTGCTGGGATCTTATTCAAAAGGATGTTTATGAAGCTGTGGTGGATTTTTTTTCAGGTGGGATGATTCCAAAAGGTATGGCTGCTACAACTATTGTTCTCATTCCAAAAATTGAAAATGCTCAAGCATGGAAAGATTTTCGGCCTATCAGTTTATGTAATGTGTCCTATAAAATAATCTCAAAATTATTGGCAAATAGGTTGAAAAAATTGCTGAACAGGATCATATCCCCTTCCCAGAGTGGCTTTGTTGAAGGTAGATTAATATCTGATAATATATTATTAGCTCAGGAAATGACACATAAGCTGAATTATCATGTTAGAGGGGGTAACATGATTATGAAACTTGATATGGCTAAAGCCTTTGACAGAGTCCAGTGGAATTTACTTTTTAGTATTCTAGCTGCTTTTGGATTTTCTGAAAAATTTATTGCTTGCATTCGAAGATGTATCACGATGGTCTGGTTTTCTATCCGTATAAATGGGCATCTAGCAGGGTTTTTCCAATCAAAAAGAGGATTAAGACAAGGGGATCCCATTTCTCCTTTTTTATTCATTATTGCTTCAGAATTTTTATCTAGGGGCTTAGAGAAACTTTTTATTGATAATCCCCAGTTGAGTTTTGTTTCAGGTTGTTCCTTAAGAATCTCCCACCTAGCTTATGCTGATGATGTAATGGTATTCCTGAATGGGTCAATCAAATGTGTTAAAAAAGTCAAAACCTTTCTGGATGAATATGAGAAAAATTCTGGACAAGCAGTTAATGCGGGAAAAAGTCTGATTTATTTGTCAAGAAGAATTTCGGACACTCGTAGAAGATCAATTCTTATGGCTACTGGTTTTTTGGAGGGTGCATGGCCTTTGAAATATTTAGGCATTCCTTTATTCACTGGGCACAGAAAATCTGCTTATTTTCATCCTATGTTAGAGAAGATAAGGAAAAGACTTTTGGGTTGGAATCTATCGAATTTGTCATATGGAGGTCGTCTATGCTTAATTCAGAGTGTGCTTATTTCAATGCCATTATTCTTACTACAAGTTCTCCTCCCTCCACTATCTGTTCTTCATAACTTGGAAATGATCTTTGCAAAATTTTTTTGGGGCTCGACAGATACTAATAGGAAAACTCATTGGATTTCTTGGGATGATATCAGTAAACAGAAATTGGAGGGTGGTTTGGGGATTAGAAAGCTTACGGATTTCAGCCTAGCAATGGCTATTAAACTTTGGTTCCGTTTTAGAGAACAAAATACACTTTGGGCTGAATTTTTATCCAAATTATATTGTGGATCCAGACATCCGGTTGAGGTGAGTTTAAAAGGCAAGGCTTCCTTTATTTGGCGCAGACTTATTAAAGTTCGATGCCTAGCTGAACAGAACATTGGATGGATTTTGGGAAATGGTAAAATAAACTATTGGTATGATACTTGGCTTGATGGAGGTCCCCTTTATAATCAAGGTATGCCTATCGAAAATAAAGACTTGCAAATTGTAGATATCGTTGATGATTCAAATTGGAGGCAAAATAAAATTATAGGTGTCCTTCCGGAGGATTTAAAGAATGAAATTGCAGAATTTTCTTTGCAACAAAATACGCCAGACAGAATTAGCTGGAAACCTGCTACAAATGGGAAATTCATGCTGAAGTCAGCTTGGGATAAGGTTAGACAGACCAATTCTGTTTCCTATATTAATTATGCTATTTGGAATGATCTCTTAAGGCCTAGCATTTCGATCTTTGCTTGGCGTTTCTTAAAAAGAAAACTCCCAGTTGATGATATATTACAAAACCGAGGAGTTGCTCTTGCATCTAAATGTCTTTGTTGTGATCACATGGAAACCTAGAAACATTTGTTTTTTGATGGCCCAATTGCAAAAGAAGTTTGGTCTTATTTCGCAAGAGTTTTTGAGATTCATAGATCATCAAATTTAGAAGATTGGAAAGTAGGTCCTAAATGGCTGCAGGAGGGCATATTAGAGAGGTTATGCCATTTCTTATTCTATGGTTTCTATGGTTAGCTAGGAATGAGGCTAAACACAAAGGTCTAAAACAAAAAGGCTACAAAATTAAGAGCAACATAATTCAGTATTGCATGCTTGGCGAAAATTCTGGAAACATCAAAGGGAGACATTGGAAGGGGTATGAAACAGTGGCTAGAAGTTGGGGTTTATCAGCTAAAAACGTAACTAGAACCACAATAAATATGGTACATTGGAAGAAGCCTAATATAGGAGGCTACAAATTAAACACAGATGGATGCTCCCGCGGGAATCCCGGATTCTCTTCTTATGGAGTCATAATCCGAAATCATGCAGGGGATTTCATTATGGCTAAATATGGCTCTTTGGGTCTCTCATCCAATGTGAAGGCTGAGCTTTTTGCTATACAAGTAGGTATTGAATTATGTGTAGCTCAGAATCTTCTCCCGGTTTGGCTTGAATCAGACTCCTTGGTATCTTTGAAAATTATACAGTCTTCGTCTGTGTGTTGGGAGTATAGGAAGTTAACTTCAAAAATTAGAATGTTGATGGGAAGATATCATGTAATTTGCTCTCATGTGTATAGAGAAGCAAATGCTGCCGCTGATTTCTTGGCTAACCAAGCCTTTAATGTTCAAGGGGAAAGAGTTTTATTGAAGAAAGATATGGTTAGAGAATTGCATGGTATATGTAAACTTGATAGGTTGGGCATCCCTTATATCAGAGTGAATCGGAAAATATTATAGACTCCTTTTGGTATCTTAATTTTGGTGGGTATTCTGATCTGATTCTCTCTGGTTGCTCTGACATGGTTCCATGTTGCTGTGCAGAGAGCTATTCCCGAATTCTGTTCTACTCAAGATATTTCTTCTGAATCTCGGTTTCCAGTATTTCCAGGTTAAATCTATATTCCAATAGAATGATTTGAATAATGATTTTTAATTCTAGTTGCAATGTGATAGAAATATTCGGAGTTTAATCATGGATGCCTTCTTGATATCTCCATTTGCCATGGACTGACAGCTTCAATTTTTTCAATTTTCTTTGGCTTCCCTGATATTCTGATATATATTTTCTGGTCTTCCTGGTCTTCCTACTTATTGACAAACTATTATATGTCCCTGTTAGATTGTTATATTTCCTGTCATGTGAAACATTTGTGCTGAAGGGTATGCGAAAATATTCTCACCTGGCTGAAGGTTACAGCATGGAAACCAAGATATATTGCGAAACTTTCTTATCTGGATGCAATGTTTTGGTTTGCTGTACGGGGTCCTTTTTAACCAAAGGAATGAAATATTATGTTTGGCTGATGGCTGAACTTTGATATAAAAGATGGTTTAGTCTGGAGCTTGATGTTTGAATTCAGAAATTCGCCGTCCTTCTGTCTGATGGCTTCATTTTGGAAAACTGAAATCACTTGATCGATTGAAACTGATTTCTATAATGATTGGTGGATTTCCGATTGTTACGGCTGTTGTTAGCCGATATTTGGTGGAATTTTAAAAATGTGGTTTTTGTATATATGCTTTGGAGTATCTTTATGGAGTATCTTCTCTGCTGAAATTTCCGATGGGCTTAACTTGGCTGAAGGGATCTTCTAATGAAACTAACTCAAGAATCCGAAGAAAAAAGCTTGTTTCCTCATGAATGTAATGTGGATCCTGGTTTTAAGTTCAATGGTCAAAAGTATTTCTGTCTATGGAATCTCAATTCAACCTGTATCTGTTTAAGATTCTCAGGGAGATATTGGTCAATCTAAATGGTGTGCAGAGCTATTATTCTCAAAGTGGTTCGTGTGCAAATGCTTTCTTTGTCTGTTTAGTAATTCTTCAAGCTCAGAGCAATATATTTTGATGAGAGATGGCTTGGCTTCTCGGTAATTTTAAAACTACTCAGTAATTGGCTTCTCCCCAGCAAATTGGTTTCCTATTGGTAAAACTAAAGCAGTTATAAGGGTTGCTCACTTACAATACCAAACTTTGCTTCAATTTCCCTGGAAGCTTTGGTTTTTCTAAAGAGAAATTAGCTTGATTTTGGTGTAAATCTATTTCTTAATGTTTGAAAGATTCCTTTGTGTAATTCAGTTCTGATCCTTCACTGTAATCCCATTTTAGAGGGTTAGGTTTGGCCCCCCTTCTAAAAATGGGTGTTTTTCTTCTTGAAATAAGATCCTTCTTTTCTTTAAAAAAAAATTAATTTAATTTACTGATAATTAAATTAATTATCTTCTTTATCCTTGATTAGTAGCACTCAACCTTTTCATCATGCCGGACCATAGTTCACTTGCAAGAATTGACATGACGATCTTTTTGAGCTCACCAAGGAGGCATTATCATCCTGACTCACCAGGACACGGATTTCATCAATAATCAACGACACATCATATTATTAATATTATCTCCCAACTTACCGGGCCTATCGATCTAACAGAATAGATCTCGCCTATTGGTAAATCAAAGATATAATAATTAATAATATATGCCCGTCATTATTTCGGGATTAAGAAATCGTACTCCATAATATTATCCGAGGTCTAATCTAATTTACTAAGTCAGTACAAAAATTGGATGACATCTTTTTTGGTCCTACTCAATGTACACAAAGTACACTAGTGTAATCCTATGGTTATGATAAACCACACCTAATTACACTACAACCATCTCGATGGTTTGTCCAACTCCATCTTGGTTGTGAGCCTCTTTCTTATGCTTCGGTAAGGAACCTGATAACATGATCTTCTGTGCGACACCACGAACCATGTTATCTACAATGCCGAGTATCAGACGTTTAGTACAGATACTAATATAAACATGCACTGTGTGATTTTCTGTATTTCTTTAAAATGCAGATGTATCCTAACCAAAAGGCAAGGCTTTTAGTATACATCTTAACAATTTCCCACTTATACTCAAAGACTTTGCTATTTTCAAAATGCCATACATATGACCTCTAGATCCTTCACAAGCCTAAAGCTCTCGCTGCTAAGGCCTTAGTGAAATGATCCACCAAGATCATTCTCTGATGCAATCTAGGCAACGACAGCTATTCTTGTTTTGGGTGGTACTTGCGCTCTATGTGTTCTCTTGCTTTATGGACTAGTGATTTTTTCGAGTTTGCAACTGCACCATTTTAATCACATCAAATGTGGTAATTCTGAGCAAACCAGAAATCACACCGAAGTCCATCTTTAGGTTTCTGAACCATGTAGCTAAATTTGCTACCTCTCAGGCTGCCAAACATCCAACTTCCATTGTAGGGTCCATCACGCAGGCATTGCGTAACACTCTGCTATACAATGGTTCTACCTCCTAAAGTAAAACACAAAACCCAAGGAATATTCATATATGCCCCTATCTAGATTTGGAATTCTGTATCCATATAACCTATAGGAATTTGGTCTGCCTGTTAAATCAACATATAATCCTCAGTCCTTTTCAGGAACTAATACATACTTTTATCGCATTCCAATTTTCCTTGACCTAGGTTACTCCGATATCTGTTAACTGTGCCCACAACACAACAGATATTTGGGCTTGTTTCTAGCATACAAGAGACTTCCTTTAGTCGATACTAGAGGAACCGCCATTACCTACTCTATCACCTTTGATAATCCAAACATATCTCTTAGATAGAGTAGCTCCAAAGTTGAAAAGCACAAAACTTTCTTTGGAGGTATCCATGCTAGAACAAGCTAGGACAATGTTTTATATGAAACTCAGGATAAGCACATCATCCTTGTCTGGATATCCCTTAGATCTTTGATCCCCAAGAATGTGTATTACTTCTCCCAAGTCTTTCATACTTGTGCGGACAACCATACCCTTACGTCTGATAATATTCCATTATTGTTGCCAACTAACAAAATATTATCTACGTATTTTACAAGAGTACCACTTTCGTTCATGTCACATCTTACACAATATTATCCGTCCTTTGGACAATCTATACAACCAGATTTATCTCTTCAAAGCAGATGATCCTTGTCATAGGTCTAGGGTGTAACGACCAACCCATTCGATGGCCCATTCCGCAACCCCTTATTTTTCTTATGGTCGTCTACCGTCGACCGTGTCGTTACCTTACTTAGTGTTTAGTGTTGGGGCAATCAACCCTGAAATGATCTGGAGGATCATGATATTTTGATATGTGGGCAATATGGCTAAGTTAGGATTTGTGTTGTTCTCATATGGGTACATGAGTGTGCAGGTGCACAGGTACACGTGGACTTGGTTGATGTCTTCAGGTGAAGGATGGCATGGAGGCAAGCTGGAGGTTTGCGTGCGCATCTGAGGGACCGTTGGATAGCAGAGATGATGAGCCGAGGGACGCGGACTTCGAGGCGTATGTGATGGGTGGCATGGAGGCAAGCTGGAGGCTTGCGTGCGCATCCGAGGGACGAGGGCCAAAGATGAAGAGGGCGTAAAGGTAACAGTCAAGACTGCTGGTAAAGAGTCAACTGAGTTGTAAGAGTCTGAGTATGAGTGTGTGTACTCAGGGGCTAAGCCGAGAGTGTTTGAGTGCGGAGAGATTTGTACTCAGGAGTAAAACCCTAGGCTTAGGTGTGTACCAGTCGACTGGCCCAGGGGCAGTCGACTGGTATTGACTGGAACAGCTGGCAGATTCGAACGTTGTACTGTAACGGTCGAATTTGAATAGGACCAGTCGACTGCCACAGGGCAGTCGACTGGTAGCGGCTGTTTTCAGATTCGATCCCTATTTAAAGGGGCTCGTTTCCTACTATCTCGCTCGACGAAACAAGCTTGGTTAAGGCTTGTTAGTAGTCTCTTGAGTCCAGATCGTGTCAAGGTGTTGTGGCGAGGTTTCTCCACCCACAAGGAGCGACGAGGGCTAGCCAGAGGTTATTCGGGGATTGATCCACCGACGGATTCTTGGATTAGTCACCCGTCCGGGGTGGATACCAAGTAAATCAGTTTGGTAACAGTGCTTTCTTTGTTGTTTGTGTTTATTATTATTGTTTCCGCGAGCACATACTAACAACGCAGGTACAAGAATGAACGATCCGAAAATCGCTATTCACCCCCCCTCTAGCAGACATAATCGATCCTTCAATTGGTATCAGAGCGAAGGACCGCTCTTGATCGGACTAACCGCCGAGAGAGCACACGCTAGAGGAAGAAAGACATGGAAGATAAGTGGGGGAAGATATTTACACTCCACCGCCCTACGATAATGATGATTTCAACTTTTGGAGGGTGAGAATCGAGACTTGGTTCGGGATGGAGTGGGCGTGTCGAATCGCGCTTGAGGAGCCTTATGAGACTCCAAAGGATAAGCATGGGAAGAGGCTTAGGCCTAGATATTGGAGTCAAGAACAACAAGATCAAGCAAAAGCAAATGAGAAGGTAATTAGCATTTTGGTAAATATTTTGCCTAATAACATTTTGAGTTGTGTAGGTGAATATAGAGATGCACATGAATTATGGGATAAAGTCAAATAATATCATGAAAATCGTACACAAATTCAAGAGCCCAAAGAAATCAATTCATTAGTTCAAGAAGTGGAAGAAGAAAGTGAGAGGTCATCCACCTCATCTGGAGAAGAGGAGGAGGTCACCACCTCAAGGATTGAGGGGGAGGAGAGACACTCATCTACATAAGAACAAGAGGAAGCATCTTTTTCATCCAAGGTTGAAGAGGAAGTCAACCTAGCCTCTACCTCCACCAAAGCTAAATCGAAAGAGCACATCACATTCTTTGGTTGCAACGAAAAGGGGCACTACAAGGACAAGTGCCCGAAAGGTAAAAAGGAGGTACACTCTAAACCTATTTCAATTAAATAAATTCTAACATAAAGTGTAGAACTGGAGAAACCCAAGAGAAGAAGAGGAGGATTCGATGCTTCACGTGTGGTGAGCTGGGGCACTATCACACCAAGTGTCCAAGGAAGAAAGAGCTCAAGAAAATGGGACACTTGAGGAGATGGGAGAAAGAAGAATGGAGGAACCAAAGATCACAACAAGGAGGGACTATAAGGGTGAGGGAGGTAATTCCTAACCCTAGGTTAAAAAGTAATTCAATTTCAAGTTCTTCCTTGCATTTTAAAAATCATGTTAATCATTCATCCATGCATGCTAGGATTAATGAAAATTGTCTACTTGTGCACAATTTTGAATTTAGATATAATGATAAGACTAGGGATAACAAGGTAGATCAAAACCCTAGGAAAAGCATGCATTATGGTAAATATAGGACATTTGTACCTAAGGATCAAGGCACTAATCCCAAGAAGGGAAGGAATGTGCCTAGAAAGGAGGGTAAGTCTAGGGATGTTCAAAGTGGACCTATGGACTCTAAGGTTAAAGGTCTAGAAAGGGAAAATCAAGCCTTGAGGGCAAGGCTTGATAAATTGGAAAAGACCTTGGAAAGATTCAAGGTTGGATCTAAAGGTCTAGATATGGTGTTGGGTGGTTTAAACCGCACCAATGATAGATCGGGGTTGGGATACCGATCTAAGAACTCCCATGCCAATGGAAAGAAATATGCTAGGGTAGCATGTGATCATGGAAAGAAGGGGGAGTCCAAAATGGCAAGGGGGTGCCATTTAAAAGAAAAAGAAATGATTTAACCAAGGACAAGGTGTCCAAGGTTAAGAGGGTTGAGTTTGTAGGTCAAGAGTCACCGGAGGTACATCGGTGTGACCTAGTTGTAGTTGAGTCACCAAGGGAGGTGGCTAGGGCTAAGAGCTCAAGGGGGAGCTCAAGGAGCCTTTGGGATATATGGTGAATGGACCTTGGGAGGGGGTGCTCCTAGAGGTCTAGATGCACCATGGAGTGTGCCAAAAGAATTGGAGACAGACTTGAGTCTCAATTCTTGGGTTTTGGCACGGTATTTTGGGTTTCATGCATGGAAATATAACTTTGGGGTCATATAGCATAAAGATTAGTTTTTGATGTGTAATTTCCATGTAAATCAATGCTAAGGATGCATTATGGATTGGCATGGGCAAAGACATCAAGAGGAAACCAAAACTAGGACTTTAGGTCAAGGTTCAATTGAACTTTTTAGCTAGTTTTGGGTTTTGTGTCAAACATGGGAATGGTGATAGATACATTTTGGAATGTATTTTTTCCAAGTAGATATGAGTACCACAAACCTCTCCACAAAATTTGGGAATTTTTGAAGATTTGTGAAATTTTTGGCGCATTTCTGAACTTCGTCAGAAAAGGCTGAAATTCTGAGTTTCAGAGTATCAGTCGACTGCCATTTGGGGCAGTCAACTGGTAAAGGCTGAAATAAGCTTCAGCAGCTGAGTATGTGTCCAAATGATGCAAAACAAGTGTATGGGGAGCTAATACACATTGTTTATGGTCATTAGGGATTAAAAGAACCAATGATTGGGATATTGTTGGGCTCTTTTTGATGTTAGGCAAAGGGGGAGAAGTGTTGGGTTTAAGTTGGGAAACCAAACACACCTATGCTAGAAACCCTGGGTTTAGGAGGAGCTAAGATTAAGGGGGAGCATAGTTGCTCTATTCTTGGCGTAAGGGGAACCTTGGAAAGGTTCTTAAAAAGCCTTTGTAAGTCCAATGTAGGGGGAGCTTTTGAAGAGCTTTAAAAAGCCCGTGTTGTAAAAGTCCTAGCTTGGAGGGTTAGGTGTGTAAAATTCCTAACTTGGAGGGTTAGGTGTGGAAAAATCCTAACTTGGAGGGCTAGGTGTGTGAAAAGTCATAGCTTGGAAGGCTAGGTGTGAAAAGTCCTAACCTGGAGGGTTAGGTGTAGGATGCCTTGGGATAGGATCCATTTTTGCATTGCATATGCATTTGTTTAGCATGGTTTTTGCTATTGACTACTATCTTATTTCCCTAACTTAAACGTATTGCCAAACATCAAAAAGGGGGAGATTGTTGGGGCAATCGGCCCTGAAATGATCTGGAGGATCATGATATTTTGATGTGTGGGCAATATGGCTAAGTTAGGGTTTGTGTTGTTCTCATATGGGTACATGAGTGTGCAGGTGCACAGGTACACATGGACTTGGTTGATGTCTTCAGGTGAAGGATGGCATGGAGGCAAGTTGGAGGTTTGCGTGTGCATCTGAGGGACCGTTGGATAGCAGAGATGATGAGCCGAGGGACACGGACTTCGAGGCATACGTGAAGGGTGGCATGGAGGCAAGCTGGAGGCTTGCGTGTGCATCCGAGGGATGAGGGCCAAAGATGAAGAGGGCGTGAAGGCAACAGTCAAGACTGCTGGTAAAGAGTCAACTGAGTTGTAAGGGTCTGAGTATGAGTGTGTGTACTCAGGGGCTAAGCCGAGAGGGTTTGAGTGCAGAGAGATTTATACTCGGGAGTAAAACCCTAGGCTTAGGTGTGTACCAGTCGACTGGCCCTGGGGCAGTCGACTGGTATTGACTGGAACAGCTGGCAGATTCAAACGTTGTATTGTAACGGTCGAATTTGAATAGGACCAGTCGACTGCCACAGGGGCAGTCGACTGGTAGCGACTATTTTCAGATTCGAGCTCTATTTAAAGGGGCTCGTTTCCTACTATCTCGCTCGACGAAACAAGCTTGGTTAAGGCTTGTTAGTAGTCTCTTGAGTCCAGATCGTGTCAAGGTGTTGTGGCGAGGTTTCTCCACCCACAAGGAGCGACGAGGACTAGCCGGAGGTTATCCGGGGATTGATCCACCGACGGATTCTTGGATTAGTCACCAGTCCGGGGTGGATACCAAGTAAATTGGTTTGTTAGTAGTGCTTTCTTTGTTGTTTGTGTTTATTATTATTGTTTCCGCTAGCGCATACTAACAACGCAGGTACAAGAAAGAACGATCCGAAAATCGCTATTCACCCCCCCTCTAGCGGACATAATCGATCCTACACTTAGGTCTTCCCACCCCTGGGTGTGGATTTTTGCCTTTCCCAAGATTCGAACCGTAGACCCAGGCTTAAGTACTAGTTCTTTATGAATCCTAGTAACCAATTGAGTTAGACTCAATTGGTTACTAGGATTCATAACGAACTAGTACTTAAGCCTGGGTCTAGGGTTCGAATCCTAGGAAAGGCAAAAAACCATACCCAGGGGTGGGAAGACCTAAGTAAGGTAACGACACGATCGACGATCGACGACCATTAAAAAAATAAGGGGTCGCCGAATGGGCCGGGTCGTTACAATAAAAAAAAAGTAACGCGTCACTCACGTAAGGGGCGGGCGTTA
>JAGFNQ010001310.1:479734-536126 GCA_024364735.1 Boesenbergia rotunda | reverse complement strand
GATAAGCACGGGAAGAGGCTTAGACCTAGATATTGGAGTCAAGAACAACAAGATCAAGCGAAAGCAAACGAGAAGGTAATTAGCATTTTGGTAAATATTTTGCCTAATAACATTTTGAGTTGTGTAAGTGAATATAGAGATGCACATGAATTATGGGATAAAGTCAAAGAATACCATGGAAATCCTACACAAATTCAAGAGCCCAAAGAAATCAATTCATTGGTTCAAGAAGTGGAAGAAGAAAGTGAGAGGTCATCCACCTCATTTGGAGAAGAGGAGGAGGTCACCACCTCAAGGATTAAGGGGGAGGAGAGACACTCATCTACACAAGAACAAGAGGAAGCATCTTTTTCATCCAAGATTGAGGAGGAAGTCAACCTAGCCTCTACCTCCACCAAAGCTAAATCGAAAGAGCACATCACATGCTTTGGTTGCAACGAAAAGGGGCACTACAAGGACAAGTGCCCGAAAGGTAAAAAGGAGGTACACTCTAAACCTATTTCAATTAAATTAAATTTTAACATAAAGTGTAGAACTGGAGAAACCCAAGAGAAGAAGAGGAGGATTCGATGCTTCACGTGTGGTGAACTGGGGCACTACCACACCAAGTGTCCAAGGAAGAAAGAGCTCAAGAAAATGGGACACTTGAAGAGATGGGAGAAAGAAGAAAGGAGGAAGCAAATATCACAACAAGGAGGGACTATAAGGGCAAGGGAGGTAATTCCTAACCCTAGGTTAAAAAGTAATTCAATTTCAAGTTCTTCCTTGCATTTTAAAAATCATGTTAATCATTCATCCATGCATGCTAGGATTAATGAAAATTGTCTACTTGTGCACAATTTTGGATTTAGATATAATGATAAGACTAGGGATAACAAGGTAGATCAAAACCCTAGGAACAGCATGCATTATGGTAAATATAGGACCTTTGTACCTAAGGATCAATGCACTAATCCCAAGAAGGGAAGGAATGTGCCTAGAAATGAGGGTAGGTCTAGGGATGTTCAAAGTAGACCTATGGACTCTAAGGTTAAAGGTCTAGAAAGGAAAAATCAAGCTTTGAGGGCAAGACTTGATAAATTGGAAAAGACCTTAGAAAGATTCAAAGTTGGATCTAAAAGTCTAAATATGGTGTTGGGTGGTTTAAACCGCACCAATGATAGATCGGGGTTGGGATACCAATCTAAGAACTCCCATGCCAATGGAAAGAAATATGGTAGGGTAGCATGTGATCATGGCAAGAAGGAGGAGTCTAAAAATGGCAAGGGGTGCCATTTAAAGGAAAAAAGAAATGACTTAACTAAGGACAAGGTGTCTAAGGTTAAGAGGGTTGAGTTTGTAGGCCAAGAGTCACCGGAGGTACACCGGTGTGGCCTAGTTGTGGTTGAGTCACCAAGGGAGGTGGCTAGGGCTAAGAGCTCAAGGGGGAGCTCTAGGAGCCTTTGGGATATATGGTGAATGGATCTTGGGAGGGGGTGCTCCTAGAGGTCTAGATGGACCATGAAGTGTGCCAAAAGAATTGGAGACGGACTTGAGTCTCAATTCTTGGGTTTTGGCACGGTGTTTTGGGTTTCATGCATGGAAATATGACTTTGGGGCATATAGCATGAAGATTGGTTTTTGATGTGTAATTGTCATGTAAATCAATGCTAGGAATGCATTATGGATTGGCATGGGCAAAGACATCAAGAGGAAACCAAAACTAGGACTTTAGGTCAAGGTTCTATTAAACTTTTTAGCTAGTTTTGGGTTTTGTATCAAACTTGGGAATGATGATAGATACATTTTAGAATGTATTTTTCCCAAGTAGATATGAGTACCACAAACCTCTCCACAAAATTTGGGAATTTTCGAAGATTTGTGGAACTTTTGGCGCATTTTTGAACTTCGTCAGAAAAGGTTGAAATTCTGAGTTTCAGAGTATTAGTCGACTGCCATTTGGGGCAGTCGACTGGTAAAGACTAAAATAAGCTTCAACAGCTGAGTATGTGTCCAAATAATGCAAAACAAGTGTGTGGGGGGCTAATACACATTGTTTATGGTCATTAGGGATTAAAAGAACCAATGATTGGAATATTGTTGGATTCTTTTTGATGTTAGGCAAAGGGGGAGAAGTGTTGGGTTTAAGTTGGGAAACCAAACAAATTTATCAACAAAATGGTAATTATCACATGCCTCAAAGTCCGCACCCCTCGGCTCATCGTCCTTGCTATCCATGGTCCCTTGGGTGCACACAAGCCCACGGCTTGCCTCCATGCCACCTTTCACCGTACCTGAAGTCATCTAGCTAAGTCAATATGTGTAACCTGCAACCCTGCACACTCACATACACATATTAGAACACAAGGGTAAACTTAACTTAAACTCTTTGCCCAATCATCAAAACACATGGTCACTCAGGACCATAGATTGCCCCAAAAGGGAGTAATTGGTCTGCCCGGTAAACCACCATATAATCCCTAGTCCTTCTCAGGTACTTCAGTATATGCTTTACCGCAGTCCAAGGTTACTCTGATATCTGCTAAGCATGCCCACAGCAAAGCAGATATCCGTTCTCGTACACAGCATAGCATACATGAGGCTTCCAATTGCCGAAGTATAAGGAACTGCCTTTATCTCCTCTATCTCCTTCGATGTTTTAGGACACATCTCCTTAGATAGAGGAACTCCATGCCTGAAAGGTAGAAAACATTTCTTGGAGTTTTCCATGCTAAAACGATCTAGGACAGTGTCTATGTATGAAGCTTGAGATAAGCACAACATCCTTTTCTAACGATCCCTTATAACCTTGATCCCAAGGATGTGTCCCTCTTCTCCCAAGTCATTCATATCAAACTGTTTGCATAACCATATCCTTACGTCTAATGATACTTTGACATTGTTGCCAATGAGCAAAATATCATCTACGTATAGTACAAGAAATACCACTATGGTTCCGTCACATCTCTTATATACACATGAGTCATCCAGACTTTGAATAAATCCATATGACTGGATTACCTCATCAAAGCGGATGTTCCAAGATCTCGAAGCTTGCTTCAATCCATAAATGGACCGATTAAGCTTACATACAAGATGCTCTTTGCCCTTCGTAATGAATCGCTCTGGTTGCTTCATATAGATAGTCTCCTCAAGACTTCTGTTAAGGAAAGCTGTCTTGACGTCCATCTGTCATACCTCATAATCCATATGAGCGGCAATAGATAAGAGAATCTGGATAGACTTAAGCATGATTACTGGTGAAAAGGTCTCCTCATAATCGATACCCTCTTTCTCAGTATACCCTTTCGCAACAAGCCTAGATTTGAAGGTCTCAACCTTCCCGTCTGATCCTCTCTTCTCCACTTCCATCCAATGGCTCTCTATCTCAGAATTCATTGCCCTTTGCCAAGATTCTGCATCTTTATCTTGGAGTGCCTCGTCATAGGTCCAGGGATCCGATTCATGTTCGCCAGGGACTAAGTCCGAAGACTCTCCCAATGAACCACCCTTTAATGATTCTGGATAGGCTGATTTCTGGTATGTACATTCATTTGGTACTTTCAGTTATGCATATTTTGATATTTCTTTTGAGACTGTCTCCTGTTATTTCTTTATAGCTTGTTCAGCTATTTGTACTATCATACATATTTTTCTCTATACCTGCAGAGTCTACTTGGACTCACCACCTGCCACAATATTTTTGATTTCAGGTTGATAAGTCGTCAGGGGAGCTTGGTTGTCAGTTCTAGATCCCGACGATTGCTGCTTGGTTTCTTCTGTGTGCTTATGCTTTCTATTTTAGCATACTTCGTATTTTGTATTTGATTTACGTCGTGGACTTATATTGAGATATATTTGATTCGCGGTCATATATTTTTGAGTCCTCTGTTGGACTTTATATGTCTTGTTTTACTGCTCGCTGCCAAAAGGGTAGCTTAGGTGAGTGTTATGACTTTATATGTCTTGTTTTGCTGTTATGACTTTATATTTGATTGCGTTGGATGCTTGCTTTTCTTTAAATTGCCATCCTCTGGGCGAAAAAAAAGAAGCAAAACTCACTTGTATAAATGTGTTTGTTTAAATTTCTTTTGATTTAATTTGTATCTTTGTAGTTGTTTGTGTTGGTTTCACTAACAGTTTGTAAGAAGTTTTTCTGTCTTCAAAAGGTATTAGAGGAGATAATTTAGTGGTGGTAGATTGTTGAGACTATACTTTGAATTAGTCATCTTGTCTTAATTAAGAGGTAAATACTAAGTAAAATTATTGTGTTGTTCACGTGACGTTAAGTTTAATTCAAATAATGAGTTCGCAGTTGAGATGAAGTAATTTAGCTGTTACAATTAGGAATGCTTGACTTATTATTATTATTTTATAATAATTCAGATGTTCATACATTCGACTAATATTTTTATTTACAGGGAATACTTATCACTTTGGATTGAAGAATGGGATAGAAAGAATACTTCTGTTATAAGTTTAAGTTTATTTATTAAAGTTTAAAAATAAAATAAAATTAATAAATTTAAAAGGTCATCATAAATTTAATGACATATTTTTTTAAAAAATCAATTGAGTTTTTTTAATCATTAATGACTTTTATATAAAATTCCTTAACGAAATAATAATATTTTATTTTTTTTAAGTTTTAGTTTGATTTCAATTTAAATAAAAAATTTACTTTAATTTAGACTAAAATAAACAGCAAAAAATATTTTAAAAATTAAATATGTTAAAGGTCAGATTTATTTTTATTAAAAAAACATCTTCAACACTCTTACAAATATCGCACTTCCAATGGTGGACTAATTAGGGGAAGGGAGGGTGACAATTGGGGTCACAAACTGGGCAGATTTTTAGACATTCTTCATTTGTCCGATAACAATTATCTACTTGCTTGCCTGCTAAGCAACAATAACAAGGGCTGAAATCAATACACGATTTTGCCTTCTTGCAAAAAGTGAGTGATATTTTGCTTTGGTTCTTGTTCATCATATTAAATTGATTTTCAGCAAGCATTTGTGTCACACGACCTATATATCACATGAGAAAAGATTAGATCAGTAAATGAATGAAACATTCATAAATAAGTCTGATAAAAACTTATTTTTATTCATTCAATATCAATTAAATAAATAAGATTAAATAATTTGTTAAACTAAATGAATTTAGTTTGCATTTAGTTTGTTAATATTTTTAGCAAGGATTATGAATTATGTTCATGAATAAAATTTTATAAATAATTTTTTTTTAAAATGAATAAATAAATTTATATTATCGTGCTCAATAACTAATAAAATAAGTTTAAAATTATAAAATTTTCAAAAAATAAAACAAATTTGAACTAGAAGCTCAATAATATTTAAATGAATCAAACTCAAACTCATAAAAAAAACAAATAAAATCAAATTTGAATAACTATTTCAAGGACTTAGTTTATTTTATGTTCAATTTGACTTAGTTCAATTATCTTATTAACCAATTTTGAGTACAATAAAATTTGACTCAGCTTGGCTTATAACTCATTGACCGCCTAAGAAAATATAATAAGAATTCTAATAACAAAGATTTATCATACTAATATTTACCTTGATTATACGGGCATGAGTTGAAGAAAATGATTAATACTATGAGTAAGCTCGCGGCTGTCTTCATCCTTACTACCAATATGTTTTAGGAATGTTAAAAGCCAACTTCATCTTAATTTATAGATTTTCAAGTTGTAAAATTAGATACATAAATTAAAATAGAAATGTTGCAACTAATAAAATGTTGACAAAATAAATCATAAATTTTTATTTCTTTTGGACTTGGAAGGAAAGGAAAGGAAACAATAATATATATATATTTATTTATTTACTTAAATCTTTATTAAATTTTAATCGTGAGTAAAAACATGGCAAAGTTTTATCAAGGGTTAATACATTTAGACCTCAAATATATTTTTAATAATACTTTATATATTTTGATGTTGCAACTAATAAAAAGTTGACAAAATAAAACATAATTTTTTAATTTCTTTTGGACTTTGAAAGGAAAAGAAAGGATAAAATATATATAATTATTTATTTATTTACTTAAATCTTAATTAAAGTTAATCGTGAGTAAAAACTTGGCAAAGTTATATCAAGGGTCAATACATTTTGAATTCAAATGTATTTCTAATGATACTTTATATACTCATTTTTATGCCTTTAAAATATTATTTATGAAATTACAAAAATTATTGTAATAGTTTAATTCTATTTTAAGCGGATTGTTTTGTTGTCTCACTTTTTAAGAAAGTTATTAATTTATAGAAAAAAATTGAATTTAAAAATAAATTTATCTAATAAATAATTATTTTATTCAATTAAATAGTATGTAAAATCAAACAAATAGTATAGAAAACTAATCATCATAAATATTTAAAAACAAAATCAAAGTAAACGTGTACTCTTCATATTCCAAATTTGATATTAAATTGACGATATTAAATTATTTAAAAAAATTATAGTCCCAAAATTGAACGTTTATTTTTTTAATCCAAATTTTCAAAGTTACAATTCTAATACATTGGAGGTGTCTTAAGTCTTTTTTTTAAAAAAACTAGTGTATACCGTGTGATGCACGAGAATCTTACACAATTCAAATAACATATTTAGTGATAATATATATGTTAATTTTTATTATTAAATGAAAAATAATTTTATTCCATCGTGGATTCATGTCAATATAAGATATAGTATTATTTTTTATAATATAAGATATTATTGGTGATCATAAGTTTTATAAGGGTGGTGGATGTGGATGCGATCTAAAGTTTACTTTGCTTGGCTTGTGATGATAAATAGTATTCTTATGAGTAAGAAATATTGAATTATTGTTTGGAATTTCAAATTTATTGAAGGAAGTTTAGTCCCACATTGCTAAGCTATTGGAGTTGGAATGTCTTATATATGAAGTCATTCCAACCATGCTTAGATAGCTTAGGGGGACCTACACGCATGCGCAGGTTGAGCCCAAACCAGGTGGTTTCAGGGGATCCGGGCCGGAAATCCATAAACCGGGCGCGACGCACGCGATTATCGCGCGCAGGGGGGGTGCAAATCCCTAACCCGTGAGCCTCGCGCTTGCGGGCGGCCCGGTTTGGTTTTGCAGATTTCGGTTCGGTTTGATTCCTAAACCAACTTGGTTTGATTTTATTTTTTCTTTCCTTTTATTTATTTATTTTATTTATTTTTTTATTCTTTTTTTTGAGAAACCGCGCCCTTCCCAGTGGCGCTCGACGCGACTCCTCGTCGCGTGGTCGCGATTCCTCAGAGAGAAGAGGCAAAGGTTTGCCTCTTCGGATCTATACAAGGAGAAGGGGAAGAAGCAATTCATTCATTCACTGCTTTCCTTCTCTCCTTCTCCCTCTGAGTGATCGGCGCCTTGCTCCTTTCGCTTTTCGCTTTCTTCGGTCGGTTTTGGGTCTTGAGGCTTTGCCTAGTGCGATCTGAGGTTGTCTCCGAGGGCAGCGTTCGTCTTGGAGTGCACCTACGAACGCCGCGTGGTTGTCGGATCTTGGGGGAGTTTTGCCGGGAGCCTTTGCACCGTAGGGCGGCAATCAATTCTCTAAAGATAGTCGGCACGCCGGCGCTTCAACCGGATAACTATCCCTAACTCTGCGCTTTACATATCAGATTCTTGCATCTATATTTATTGTCTACTGCTTTGGTGCATGTTACATATTGCTACTTATATTACAATTTTAGAGAATTGATTGTACCTAAGTAGACATGTTAAATGTTAGAATGTCGGGGTCTGATGAGGCTAGCGCCAAACCCGAGAGGTTTTCCGGGCAAAATTTCAAACGTTGGCAACAACGAATGAAATTTTGGCTTACTACGCTGGGGCTTTTCTCCGTTATAGAATCGGATCCTCCTTCACCTGATGAAGAAGAACCTTCTCGTAGTGCTTCTACTGAGAGGTTTAAACAGAGGGATTATCTCTGCCATGGGAGAATCCTGTCCGCCCTCTCAAATGCACTATTTGATGTGTACTGCTCTACAACCTCGGCCAAAGAGTTATGGAAATCTTTGGATAAAAAATATAACTCCGAGGACTCTGGTTTAGAGAAGTACACCGTGGGGAAGTTCTTAAACTTCAAAATGGTTGAAGGTAGATCTGTCATTGAGCGGACCCATGAATTTCAAATTTTGATTCACGGTCTTGCCGATGGAGAAATGCTGATACCCGAGAAACTTCAAGTCTTGTCTATCATCGAAAAGTTGCCTCCGAGTTGGGAAGATTTTGGCATGACACTTAAACACAGGAGAGGTAAAATCTCTCTTGAAGATTTAATGATTGCCTTAAATATCGAGGAAGAACATCGGAAGCAACATAAGGATGATGATAAAGGGATGCCTATGGATTTTGCTCCAAAGGCAAATGTGGTGGTCTCTTCTGACAAGAACAAATTAAAAAACCAAAAAATGAAGAACAAAATGAAACCCAAACCAAAGGATCAGAAGAAGCATGGGACTAGGCCGTGTTGGGCTTGTGGACAAGTTGGACATTTTGCCAAATTCTGTCCTGAACGGAAGGACAAGAAGAAGAACCAAGGCAATGTGCCCAACACCAAGGCGTAGGTCAATGTTGTGACTAGCACCAGCAATGGGTTCGTTTCCATTAACCCCGAACTAAATTTGATTTATCAACCCAATGAGTGGTTAGTTGATACAGGTGCTAATGTGCACTGTTGTGCTGATCGCTCTGCCTTCCTTACTTATCAGGTAATTGAAGGCACTTCCGTAACCATGGGGAATCATTCTGCAGCCAGAGTGTTAGGAATTGGACGAGTTGACTTGAGATTTACCTCAGGGAAGGTCATGTCACTACATGAGGTGCATCATGTTCCAGCGGTTCGACGGAATTTGATTAGCGGGTCAAAATTAGTTCGTGCTGGTTATGAGCTAAACTTCAAATGTAATAAAGTTGTATTGTTACATTTAGGAACCTTTATTGGAAAGGGTTACCTTAATGAAGGTTTATTTAAACTCAATGTTGAGAATACGATTATTAATAAAATTAGTGATATTGGTTGTTCTTATAACATTGAGTCTTATGATGTGTGGCATGATAGATTAGGACATGTTAATTTTCAAACTATAAAAAGGATGATGAATCTTGACATGATTCCTAAGCATGCCATAAATGATAAGAAAAAATGTGAAGTTTGTGTGCAATATAAACAGCCCCGTAAACCATTCAAATCAGTTGATAGAAATTCTAATATTTTAGAATTAATTCATACTGACTGTTGTGAGTTTAACGGTTTAATAACGAGAGACCATAAAAGATATTTCATTACCTTCATTGATGATTACTCTCGTTATTGCTATGTTTATTTGCTGAAAACTAAAGATGAAGCTTTAGATAAATTTATGATCTTCAAATCTGAAGCTGAAAATCAAACAAACCAAACCATTAAGAGGATAAGGTCTGATAGGGGTGGAGAGTTCACCTCAAACCTGTTTCAAAAATTCTGTCAAGATTCAGGTATAATTCATGAGGTCACTGCTCCATATAGTCCTCAATCTAATGGTGTAGCAGAATGCAAAAACCGAACCCTTGAAGATATGATTAATTCCATGTTAGGCAGTTCTGGGTTACCCAACTTCTTGTGGGGGGAGGCTCTATACACTGCTTGTCATGTGTTAAATAGAGTACCTATGAAGTCAAGGGATAAAAGCCCATATGAACTTTGGAAAGGTCGAAGGACAAGTTTGAAATACCTTAAAGTGTAGGGGTGCCTTGCAAAAGTACTAGTACCTGAACATAAAAGGAAAAAACTTGGTCCGAAGACTATAGATGGTGTCTTCTTGGGTTATGCTCAGAATAGTTCTGCATATAGGTTTCTGATTATTAAATCAGAAATTTCTGGAATAGATGCAAACACTATTGTTGAGCTTCATGATGCTACATTCTTTGAGGATATATTTCCTATGAAGACTAGAACACCTCAGTCTATTTCTAGTACTCCTACTAGAGATGACTCTGCCTCCATAGAGGTCCCATTATCCTTAGTGAGTGTACCTTCCTCAAGTCACTCTAGATTAGATGAATCTAGTGAGTGTACAGAATTGAGAAAGAGCAAGAGGCAACGTGTGTCTAAGGATTTAGGCAAAGATTTTATCACCTATAATATAGAAGGTGACCCGGTGACATATAGAGATGCTATAGCTTCTCCTGAAGCTAAACACTGGAAAGAAGCCATTAAAAATGAAATGGACTCTATTATCTCTAATACCACATGGGAGTTAGTAGATTTGCCTCCTGGTTGCACCACCATTGGATGTAAATGGGTATTTAAGAGGAAGTTAAAACCTGATGGGTCAGTAGATAAGTTCAAAGCCCGCCTGGTTGCTAAGGGATTCAAACAGAAGGAAGGGATTGACTATTTTGACACTTATTCCCCTGTTGCTAGAATTACTACAATCCGAGTATTTATAGCACTGGCATCCATATATCATCTTGAGGTCCATCAAATGGATGTCAAAACGGCATTTCTTAATGGAGATCTTGAAGAAGAGATATATATGGATCAGCCAGAGGGATATGTAGTTTCTGGAAGTGAGAATAAAGTCTGTAAGTTAGTAAAATCTCTTTATGGTTTGAAGCAAACCCCAAAGCAATGGCACGAAAAATTTGATAGAGCTATGCTATCATTTGGCTTTGAAATTAATGACTTTGATAAATGCGTATATACTAAAATGAAAGGTGATAAATGTATCATTTTATGTTTATATGTAGATGATATTTTACTGTTTGGATCTAACCTTTCAATTATTAACGAGACCAAGGCTCTCTTAAGTGGTAAGTTTGATATGAAGGATATGGATTGTGCTGATGTGATTTTAGGGCTGAAGTTGACTCGCTCAACTGATGGAATAGCAATTTCTCAGGCACACTATGTTGAGAAAGTGTTAGAGAAATATGGCTATAGCCACATAAAATCTGTAGTCACACCTTATGATCCTTCAAAGACTCTCCACAAGAATAAGAGTGGCGTGGCTGTATCTCAATTAAGATATTCCCAAATAATTGGTAGTCTAATGTATTTGGCAAATTGTTCTAGACCTGATATTTCGTTTGCTATAACTAAATTGAGCAGGTTTACTAGCTGTCCGGACAGAACACATTGGGATGCATTAGACAGAGTACTCAGATACATAAAGGGTACTATATCTTTGGGCTTGTGCTATGGGAGGTTCCCTGCAGTCCTGGAGGGATATAGTGATGCTAGTTGGATAGCTGACACTGCTGAGTGTAAAGGCATTACTGGCTATGTTTTTACACTTGGAGGCGGTGCGGTTGCTTGGAGGTCTGTTAAACAGACGATCATATCCCGTTCTACAGCTGAGGCAGAATTGTGTGCTTTGGATACCACAGTAACTGAAGCTGATTGGCTTAAGGGTCTTCTTACTGAGATTCCCTTGATTGTGAAGCCAATACCTCCTATTTCAGTGAACTGTGATAATCAAACAACAATAGCTCAGATTAGAAGCTCCAAGTATAACCAGAAACAGAAGAGACATGTACGAATAAGATTGAAGTCTGTTCGTGAGCTAGTGTCTCTCAGAGTGGTGTCATTAGACTTTGTAAGTTCAAAAGACAATATTGCTGATCCGCTCACAAAAGGACTTGATTCTGAGAAAATCAAGAGATCCAGTAAGAGAATGGGACTGAGGCCTATTCTGGTTTCATCTATAGCGGCAACCCAACCTATCTGATTGGAGATCCCAAGAAGTAGGTTCAATGTGGTATAAACAAACTATAAGGGTGAACTGTAAGCATAAATTTGATTGAGATATAATCTCAAAAGTCTCTTCCCTGGATAGATGCTTGACTGCTAGTAAGGGTGAGCTTAAGGCTCTTAATGAGTTCAAGGTCTTTATGACAGGATGCTTGCAGTACATCCTTGGAGAACTCACCTATGTAAGTGTAACTGTGAGGCCGCAGTGTGGGGGGTCTAGGCAACTCTCCTTAACACTTATGAAACAAGATTCGGTGGCATGGCCGTAATGCACAAACCCAGAAGGATTCAACCGTCGCCTGTGATGAGTTGTTGTCAATTGATTTTCACATATTAAAGGTTTAAGTTCAAGACTTAGTTCACTTCAAACCTGTGTGAATAAGATTGGTTTACTTAGGTGAAAATTCAAACCGGAAGGTATTTTCACTGAAAGCTCATTACGACAAAGCCTCAAGACCTGTTTTATTATTTATTATAATTTGAAATTTGTGGGGGATTGTTGAATTATTGTTTGGAATTTCAAATTTATTGAAGGAAGTTTAGTCCCACATTGCTAAGCTATCAGAGTTGGAATGCCTTATATATGAAGTCATTCCAACCATGCTTAGATGGCTTAGGGGGACCTACACGCATGCGCGGGTTGAGCCCAAACCAGGTGGTTTCAGGGGGTCCGGGCCGGAAATCCATAAACCGACGCACGCGATTATCGCGCGCAGGGGGGGTGTAAATCCTCAGCTCGTGAGCCTCGCGCTTGCGGGCGGCCCGGTTTGGTTTTGCAGATTTCGGTTCGGTTTGATTCCTAAACCAATTTGGTTTGATTTTATTTTTTCTTTCCTTTTATTTATTTATTATTTTTATTCTTTTTTTAGAAACCGCGCCCTTCCCAGCGGCGCTCGACGCGACTCCTCGTCGCGTGGTCGCGATTCCTTAGAGAGAAGCGGCAAAGGTTTGCCTCTTCGGATCTATAAAAGGAGAAGGGGAAGAAGTAATTCATTCATTCACTGCTTTCTTTCTCTCCTTCTCCCTCTGAGTGATCGGCGCCTTGCTCCTTTCGCTTTTCGCTTTCTTCGGTCGGTTTTGGGTCTTGAGGCTTTGCCTAGTGCGATCTGAGGTTGTCTCCGAGGGCAGCGTTTGTCTTGGAGTGCACCTACGAACGCCGCGTGGTTGTCGGATCTTGGGGGAGTTTTGCTGGGAGCCTTTGCACCGTAGGGCGGCAATCAATTCTCTAAAGACAGTCGGCACGCCGGTGCTTCAACCGGATAACTATCCCAAACTCTGCGCTTTTCATATCAGATTCCTGCATCTATATTTATTGTCTACTGCTTTGGTGCATGTTACATATTGCTACTTATATTACAAAAAACTGCATGAATTGGTCTATTATTTGCAACAGATCATTAGCCATCTAAATTTCTTATATAATACTCACACTTACATTAAAGATTTTCCCTTGAAAAATATTGGAGGAGCAACAGTAGCATATATGGTAAAAGTAATATAAAATTGTACACAAGTCAAAGACATAATGAATGAACCATAGAGCATCACTAAATTTGAAAACCTGATATATAATGAAGAGACAATGACATACCAAGTCAAAAAGGAAAAATGATCCAAAATTTCATGCACTTTCCATCCTATAAGAACAATGTTAGACCTGCAAAACAAACAAAAAACTCCTTGAACATTTAGAGCTCAAAATGGATCTGCAAGCTCTTGGAAAGGATTCCTCTATCATGCCAAGGAAGAAAAGCAAATCGAGCGAACAACAGAAAGTCCTGCAAGCACATCGTCATTTGATAGAACTATTTTATAATTATTCCCTTTGACTTTTGGATAGATAGATAGTAATGATGGAGTAAATAGATTTAGGAAGTATATTACCTAAATGTTCAGTGTTATGTATTTAATAGAATAGCTTCTAAGCAAATTTGCTTGATATGTGAGAAAGCCCATCGTCGAATCAAGAGTAAAAAAGAAAGCACGTGAACTGACCTTACATCCCTCTCCTTCTTGTCCTCCATCTCATCGTCGAACCTCCTCAATCCAAACATGGACACTGGAGGCGATGCTAAGATTTAGGTTGTTTCGGCAATGAGATCGAGAAGAGAAGGGAGGAGAAGGAGGTGGCGCTGGAGGTGAGATCGAGAAGAGAGGGGAGGAGAAGGAGGCGGCGCCTTTAGGTTTAGGTTTCCAAATTAAAAAAAAAAGAGGAACAGGTCTAAAATTAATATCTATAAAACCTAGATAAGACCAAAAAGAGGAATAGGTCTAAAATTAATATCTATAAAACCTAGATAAGACCTAGATTTAATTTAGATTTGGTTTAGGCGGAAATCCTAAACTCTCTGTGAATGCCACGTCTGCATGTGCACTGTAGCAAAAACTATGTTTTATAGATATTAATAGATAGATAGATAGATTATGATTAAATACTATACCCCAATTGGGACGGTGAACTCTATGAGTTTTTAATTTTTAATTTTTTTAGCTTGAACACTATAATCCAATTAGAAAGTGAACTTTATGGATTTTCAATTTTTAATTTTTTTTTAGTTTGAACACTATAACTCAATTGAGAAGATGAATCCTAGAGTAAAATAAAAATAAAATGTTAACTTTGGGACTAATTTTTTTTAAATTTGATATCTAAAATATTAAAAATAAGTCAAGTTTGATATCTAAAATAGTTTTTCCTTATAATGTGAATAAGTTATTTAATTTGTCTCTAGACTTATTTGTCATATAGAATTTAACCCAATAAAGTGATGAGATTAGTGTCTTTAGATAGTTGATTGTGAATTTATATGTGCAAAATTCTTTAACCTACACTATATTAATGATATACTGGTAATAGATTCGGATCTACTGTATAACGTGTACGATTCCTATAAAATTGAATAATCTGATAACTCTCTATGTCTTTCGTGATTAGGTATGTCCGTCTTTTTATAGATGAATCCATCATATAGGAGATTATAATCTTTTATCACATGAATCTATTTTGTATCCCTACAGATTTAAAATGTCATAACCATAACCAAATTCCTTATAAAAGAAAAATACTAATCGCAGACTGTTCCATTGACCTATAACAATTCATCTTCTGCGGGTCAACTAAGCAACAACAGCAAGGGCTAAAGTTCACACATTTTGCTGCTCAGGGACAGTGGAGGGCACTATGTGAATATGATGAATACATTTTTTAGATTTAACGAAATAATAGATAGATAATTATTGAAATAGATACATGTGAACTAAAAAGGTAAATCTTTTTACTTCGCCATAAAAATACCGAAGTCTATCGCCGATTTAGAAACAATTTGAAAGTGGACCAATTTCGAAGTAAAAAATTCTCTATTAATTCATCAAGATTCGTAAAAGTACCAAAATAGTTGTTCATTTATTATTTCATAAGTTCTATTAATTAACAAAGTAATTATTTATACTTCACAAGTTTTGTATTATGATGCAATAAATGTTTAATATTACTTTTGCATAATTTGACTCAATCGAAATATTTTATATTATACTACAGTGTTACGTAATAAAACATATTTTACTATAGCAGAAATTTCAATTTAATGAAATAATTTATACAAGCGATTTTACAATTTATAAAAGTATTTTATCTTCATTGAAGAATCTCTAAGACACATAAGAAAATCTCTTATGATCAACAAAATTCCTAAGATTATGTCAGATTTAGAAAAATTCAAATCAATAAAGTACGTATCTTGTCAAATATTACTTAAGTACTTAGTGTTCCCTAAAATATTTTTCAAAAAAATAAAGGGGGAGTACTTGGTTTATAAAATAAAAAGGAGGATTTTTAAAAAAATATTTTTTCTTTACAAATCTTAAATATTTTCAAAAATTATATTATTGGTGCAAATTTTAAAATCTTTATTGCCTTCTATTTCTTTTTGATGTGTGTTAAAGGGGGAGAGAGTACCATAAGTTAGATTTTTTTGATTTCTCCCAAGTATTGACCTAAAATCCTTAGACCAAAACCTAACTTAAGATTATTGTCAAACATCAAAAAGGGAAAGATTGTTGGTGCAAAGAACATCAGTTATGAACAGTCAACCTTTAGTGTTTCGATGTTTGATAAAATACTAAGGTCTAGTTAAAGTGATCAAGGGTTAAGCCTAACAGGACTTGATATTTGGTAGGGTAAACCCAAGCTTGATCAGGTTAACTAAAGTGTTAGCCAAATAAGACCTGATGTTTGGCAGAGTGATCAAACCTAGATCTGATATGTTTGACAATATACCAAAGTTTGATGAGTTAGAACAAGGGTTAGTCAAACAAGATCTGATATTTGACAGAGAACCCAGGGATGGTCAGTTTGACCAAGAAATAAGCCAAACAGGACTTGATATTTGACAAAGTAATAAAATATATTTTGGACTAAGCCAAACATGACTTGATGTTTGGCAGAGTAATAAAACATATTTTGGTAGAGTAATAAAACATATATTGGACTAAGCCAAACATGACTTGATGTTTGTCAGAGTAATAAAACATATTTAGGACTAAGCCAAACAAGACTTGATGTTTGGCAGAAAGAAGTCTAGTCAGGATTAAGATGACTAGCAAAGAAGATCTTATCGAGGCACGAAGTCCTACCCGAGGGTTGGGCAATGAAGTCCTGGTCGGGGATTGGGCAACGAAGATTTGGCAAGTGAAGCCGAGCACGAAGCATGGTCTGGGGGACCGAGCAGAAGACTTTGCCGAGTGGGGATCGCGAGCAGGAGTTAAGACGGGTCGAGGTCGAACGTCGTCGTGTTCCGAATTCTCGGAGGCCAAGCAAAAGTCCTGGTCGGGGATCGGGCAACGAAGACATGGCAAGCGAAGCCGAGCACGAAGACTTGGTCTAGGGGACCGAGCAGAAGACTTTGCTGAGCAGGGATCATGGACAGGAGTCAAGACGGGTCGAGGTTGAATGTCGTCGAGTTCTAGATTCTTGGAGGCTGAGCAAAAGTCCAACCGGAGGTCTTGGTTGGCAAACTTCTCCAGAGTGGAGTGGCGAGGATGCGTTCCCCGGGAAAGGGAATAGTAGGCGTCGGTTCGACCTAGGATTTCATTCGAAATCCAAAGTCAGAACCAGACAGGTTTGGCTATCAATCATTAAGGCTTAGGATTATTTATTTTGTCTTGTGTTTGTTTGTCTTGCAAGAACCTGGAGTTGGAGGCAAGATAGGAGAGCAAACGTAAGAAAAACAATAACTTGGGAAAGGGCTCCCAGGCGCCTGAATAGCTCCCAGGCGCCTGGGATGTTGGCGTTGGGATTCCACCCTGTTTCTACGGATTCAATTCTATGGACTGAACTAATCCGCACAGGGACAGAAAACTTCCCGAACGGCCTACTTCATCTACCTTGCTTTTCGATTGAGTGATCACTTGGACAAATTAGTTCAAGCAATCAAGCTCCTGATCGATTGGCAGCAGAATAGAAGATGAAGTTTCGATCACCGGTTCTTGTGTTTGATTCGGGATCCAAGAGAAGAACAAATACAATTAAAGAGGAATAAAAACCAAAAGTATACCTCTTGATCTTCTATTATATTTCTATCCTCTTCTTGGACGTCGTGTGGGCAATGATCTTCCAAGAATTACAGTCGACACTCACCCTTCTTCTTCTTCCTTCTTGCGCCGCCTCTTCCTTGCGTGACCTAGCCGCCCAAGAGCAAGATGCTCTTGCCCTTTTGCGCCGCACCCCAAGAGGAGAGAAGAGAAGAAGAAAAGATTAGCTTGCTCTCCCTTCTCCCTTTCACAAGGTTGCGCCGACCCTAGGAAGCTCCTTGTGCCACACGCCCAAGAGGAGAGGAGGGAAAGAAAGAAGCTAGGTTAGAATTGGCTCATGATTGCTTAAGAAGGTATATATAGGTTACAATAGGGACCAAAAGGAGGAGTCAGTTATGGCTTCCTAATGGATCTTTAACCCGATCCGTTAATAATAACCCGATCCACTAAAGGGTTATTATTGAACTACCACACTGACCCCACATTTAAAATATGGGCTCCTTCCTATTATGAGTACATTATCTCCCTGTGTTTAAGATATCGCATGTCCATTAATTAATTAAATTACTGTCAATTTAATTAATTAACATATAACTCTAAGAGTAGTACCACTCAACTTTATTATCATGTCGGATCAAGTCCACCTGCAGGATTTACATGATAATACTTATGAGCTCCTTAAGGGGGCATCATCAGTCTAAATAATTAGGGCATGGTTTCCTTCTATAATCAACGGCACACCATATAAATAATATTATTTCTCAATTTACCGGGCCTATTGACTTAACGAATAAATCTCGCTCATTGGTAAATTAAAGAAATAAATATTAAGTATATATGCTCGTTATTATATCAGGATGAAGAGCATGTACATCCATAATAACCGAGGTCTTGTTCGATTATATAATCAGTATAAATCGAATAACCTCAAAATGGTCCTGCTCAATACACACAAAGTGCACTAGTGTAATTCTATAGTCAAGATAGACTAATACCAAACTACACTATAACTGTTCCAATGGTTTGTCCAAATCAATCTTGGTTGTGAACTACTACTTATACTTTATAAGGAACCGATAACATAATCTTCTGTGTGGCACCACACACCATGTTATCTACAATATGAAATAATGGACAATTACATATATATAACAAATATAAAAATACAAACACATGACCACTGAGATTCTTATTCCAAAATAGATGTTTATACAAAAACTAGGCTTATAGTATACATCCTAACATGAAATGCAAGTCTTATCTCTGCGCTGAATATGCCAGTTTGGATCAAGTTTTGACCGCAATGAGGGCGCCTGAAAGGCCATACAGGCGCCTGAGTAAGTACAATAAAAAGGGGTCAAGTGCAGTAGTTCAAGATAACAACAACTGACACATCTGCCAACAATTAGTCCTTGGATGTACTGATCTTGGGGGGTTGGGAACCAAGTAAATCCCGCGTGTTCGTGTTGTGTTTGTTCTTATTTTTATTATTCCGCTACTACTAACAACTATGATATTAAGGAACAATCAACGAAGATTCGACGACAAATCTTACGAGTCAATATTCACCCCCCCTCAATCGACACCAACAATCCTACATAACCCTCCACGGATTTGCTCATGTACACGAGCTATGCAAGGTCTCATATGAAGAACAGTGCACAATCCACATGTGTAAATATCTCCTGTATGTGCATGTCAAGCATATGTAGCAAACAAATATAGCAAACACAAGCAAATGCAATCTCATATATGATGCACATGATGCAATGTCATGGTCACCTCTGACACTAGTCAAGCCACTGTCACATGTCATATATAAAAACGGTCAAGTGGGTAGGGTTGTGACCACTGTACACACTCTGTCATCACTGCTCCTGAGTGACCGAGTGGACAGGATGTTGGTGGAGTAAACACTCCTACCCTAAGTCATAAAGGGGGAGATAACTTTCTTATCTCCTCGTATCACTGGAAGGAGGAGGGATCCCTGCCTACTATCACGCTCCGGATCCACTACTCATGAGCGGATGAGTAGAGCAGTACAGAGCAACTACACACACCTTTTGGAATCTACTAACCTGTGAGTGACCATGTGTGCAGATCCAGAATGTGACTGGCGATGGGCTCATACTACAAGAGAGTCAATGATTGCAAGCATATAATAATGTAAGGATGGTGTATGACACTAACAGATGCAACACCCACTAGATCATCATCCATAACTCAACACAACATGCATAGGTTGAGAACATGTATCATGACCTAACAATCATATAACTAGGTATACATAAAATTCTCTAGATCACACTGCAACATAGAGATTATGAAAGAAGAACCAGAAGAGGGAATCTATAATCGGAGAACAAGGGCATACCCTAACGGTGGCCAATCGGTGAGGATCTAGTACACCTACGCGATAATAGTCGGTGCACAAAGCCTCCTCCCGGCACTGTCGCCCACTCACAATAGGGGTGTCGCAGACCCTTGGCAGCCAACTTTATTGGGATCCTCCTCTGGGATCTCCTAAGAGATCAGTGGAAGGTTATGACCTTGGAAGGTTATGACCTTGGTCGGCAGCGGCACACGTCAAGACACCCCCACAATAGAAGGCTAGGGGAAGATGAAGACTCCTTTCCCGCTCGCATGATGGAGATAATGGGTGGAGGTTGCGAGAAGAAGGGGAAAGGCTCAGATATAAGGGCAGGTCTTTTGCAATTAAGCCCTCCTTTTCTGATTATCACTACATGACCCTTATTCTTTGGTTCCTTAAGCCTTTTGGTCCTTTTCACCATTGGGTTTTTGGCAACTAGCCCCCTTTAAGGTTTAGTGCTAACCTATTTAACCCCTCCCCCTCAGATCTCATCTATGATTCGTAAACCCTAACACTATTCCGAGAAAAATTTTAAAATTTTCTGGACCGGATTTTAATTTTTGGTATTCAATAGGGCGATCGGAGATGTCAGCAATCGGTGATTGAGAGAGGGAGGAGCTCGGGAGGAAGGCGGCGTCAGGCATCGATAATCCAAGCTCGGGAGGAGGAGTGGCTGATTGGATTGAAGAGGATCGAGGAGAAATGATCCGTAAACTTTAACACTATTCCGAGAAAATTTTTGAAATTTTCTGGACCGGATTTTAATTTTTGGTATTCAACAGGGGCATCGGAGATGTCAGCAATCGGTGATTGAGAGAGGGAGGAGCTCGGGAGGAAGGCGACATCAAGCGTCGACAATCCGAGCTCGAGAGGAGGAGTGGCTAATTGGATCGAAGAGGATCGAGAAGAAAGAGGTATTCGGCCGAATGGTTCGGGAAAAGAAATAGATTTAGGGAATTAATGAAACTTTTAATTATTTAATTCAAATATTTCCTCACTTAATCCGGGTATCCAAAAACTAGCTTCTCTCGTACCCCTTTATCCTCATAAACTCTAACAAGGCTCCAAAAAAAATAATCCAGGATAAATTCTTAAAAATTCTACATGGTTATTTTCTGATTTACATTTAGAATTTAATTGTCATCCTTTATATGGATGAAGATCGGAACAACAGTGACTAATATAGATACATTAGTTAATTGATATCTGAAAAATAGAAGGAATGCTTCAGTTTCTAATTTTGATTGAAGTATTATTGACTGATGAGTCACATTAATTGATTGATATTGATTGGGAGTCGAACATTAGCATATCATCTTTGCTTGATTCGACTGATGGCAGTCGACTGTGGATCAGAAATCGAATAAAAGAAAATCGATTTGATTGAGAGACCTAACTGATTAATATCAGTCGATTGATCAAATTCAATAGTTGACTGATGTTCAAATAATAAACAAAATCAAATTGATTTTAAAAGGTTCAAAAGTCATTCAATCGTAAGAACAATGTTGAGACTATATCAATCAATTAAAGGTATCCGAGAAAAAGAAGATTTAGTAGTGATAAATCATTAAGATTAGGTCTTGGATTACTCGCCTTAAGAAGTAGATATCAAGTAAAACCAATGTGTTGCTCATATGACATCAAGTTTGATATAAGTATTCTATTATGCATTCAAACGATGAATCAAAAATCAAGACAAAGCGATCAACGATATTCATCCTAACTCGTAAGGTCTTAACAATATTGTAAGCTTTTACAATTTGGATGGTTGAGAATGCTTGTCTTATTATTATTATTATTATTATTATTATTATTATTTTATAATAATTCAGATGTTCCAGCTTTCGGCTTATTATTATTATTATTTATTTATTGGGAATACTTATGTTGTTGCATTGAAGGTAGAGATTAAAGAATAATTCTATTATAAGTTTAATTTTTTTATGAAAGTTTAAAATTAAAATAAAATGAATAAATTTAGAAAATCATATATTTAATGACACATTTAAAAAAAGTAAATTGAGTTTTTTTTACTTTTATATAAAATTTCATTATTTATTTTTTATTTAGTTTGATTTGGCTCAATTTAGTTCTATTTAAATAAAAATTTTACTTTAATTTAGACTAAAATAGACAGCAAAAATATTTTTAAATTAAATGTGTTCTTGGATAAAAATAAAATATAGCGAACCATTTGAGAAATCTAAACAATTGAGCGTAAAAAATTGAGTCCTTTTTTATATATTAAAGGACAAATTTATTTTTATTAAAACACATCTTTAACATTCTTACGATATCACATTTCCAATTAAGGAAGAAAGGGAGGGTGACATTTGGGGTCACAAATTGGGCAGGTTGCGGCACACTCTTCCTTTGTCGGATAACAATTTTCATCCCCTTCCTCCACTAAGCAACAATAACAAGGGCTGAAATCATCACACGATCTAGCCTTCTCGCAAAAAGAGATATATAACTTGCTTTGATTCTTGTTCATCATATTCAATTGATTTTCAGAAAACATTTGAGTCGCACGACCTATATATCACATGCGAAACGATTAGAGCAGTAGATAAATCAAACATTCGTATGGTGTTCAATTTGATAAAAAAAATTATTCGTTTAATATAGATAAAATCATTTAAAAGAATAAGTTGGAATAATTAGTTAAACTAAATAAATAATTTTGAACACATATATTTAGTTTGTTAATTTTTTGAATAAAAATTATAAATCATATATATCAATAAAACTCTATAAATAATTAAAGAAAATTTGAAATTAATAAATAAATTTATATTATCAAATATGTTTCAAATTGTGAAATTTTTAAATAATCAAACAAGCTTTAACTGATAACTGGATAACATTTAAACAAATCAAGCTCAAAATCATAAAAAAATAAAATAAAATTAAGTTTGAACAACTATTTCAACAACTTAATTAGTTTATTTTATACTTGACTTGACTTGATTATCTTATTAAATAAGTTTGAACATCATAAAATTTAATTCAACTATTTGTTGCAGAAGAAAATATAATAAAAATTCTAATAACGAAGATTTATCATGCTAATATTTACCTTGATTAGATGGGCATGAGTTGAAGAGAATCATTAATGCTATCAGTAAGCTCGCCGCAGCCTTCATCATTATACGAATATGTTTCAGAATTGTTAAAAGTCAATTTCATCTTAATTTATAGAGTTTCAAGTTATAAAATTAGATAAATAAATTTAAAATAGAAATGTTGCAACTAATAAAGAGTTGACAAAATAAAGCATAAATTTTCATTTCTTTTGGACTTTCAAAGGAAAATAATTCTTTTGGAAAGCAAAGGAAAGAATTTCTTTTGGAATGGAAAGGAATTGAAAAAATAATATAATTATTTATTCATTTCCTTAAATATTTGATCGTGAGTAAAAACTTGGCGTTAATACATCTTTATCAAATATATTTTTAATAATACTTATGTAGTCAGTTTTATGCATTTAAAATATTATTTATGAAATCGAAAAAGGATTGTAATAATTTAATTCTTTTTAGGCAAATGGATTGTTTTGTGGTCTCACTTTTTAAGAAAGTTATTAATTTATAGAAAAAAATCAATTTAGTTAATAAATAATTATTTTTTCAATTAAACAATATGTAAAATCAAACAATAGTATAGAAAAAAAATAATCATCATAAGTAATCAATTAATATAGAATCTTTCTTTTTAATATTTAAAAAACAAAATCAAAGTAAAAAAGAACATTAGTTGTAGATACAATATATGAATAAGTTATTGAATTTCTCAATTGGTGTGCTTAGGGTGGTATAAAATATTAAAAATTTGATATATCATACTTACTATATCAAAATATACTCAAATATACCAATTTTACAATATACCAAAATTTTCAATACGATATAATACCGTACCAAAATTTTTGATATCGCTATAAAATGTATATCAAAATTTTTGATATATCATACTTATATCAAAATTTTTGTATACCATACCAGAATTTCAGTATACAAAAATTCCAGTATACAAAAATTTAGATATGGAATTTTTGTATACTGAATTTTTGGATACGATAATAATATATGAGTGGTGGTTTGGTATATTGTACCGAAATATCCCTTGTGAGATTACCCCTCTCTCTATATATATATATAATCATCAGCTAAATTTTTTAAGATATATCATTAATGTTGGATTGTATTTTACTTTTAAATGTTTAATTATTAAAAATTAGCAATGTTTGATTATAGAAAGTTTTTAAATATTTTATTATTAAAAATCATTAATGTTTGATTATAAAAATTGTAAATGTTTGATTATTAAAAATCATTAATATTGATTATAGAATACTTTAAATGATTGATTATTAAAAATTATTAACGTTTGATTTAAAAAACTTTAAATGTTTAATTATTAAAAATCATTAATGATTGATTATAGAAAACTTTAAATGTTTGATTATTAAAAATCATTAATGTTTGATTATAGAACATTTAAAATATTTGATTATTAAAACTTATTAATAGTTGATTATAGAAAATTTTAAATGTTTGATTATTAAAAATCATTAATGTTTGATTATAGAAAATTTAAATGTTTAATTATTAAAATTCATTAATGATTATAGAAAATTTTAAATGTTTGATTATTAAAAATCATTAATGTTTGATTAATAAAAGGTTTAAATATTTAATTATTAGAAATTATTAATATTTGATTATAGAAAGCTTTAACTATATTATTAATAATTTCTTTATAAATTCGTGCCAATAAAGTAAATCTTTTATTTATAACTTTATTTTGAATAAATGAACTTAATAATCCGGAAACATGCTTTGATACGATTTGATTATTAAAATTACAGTGTGCTGTACTCTTAAAAAAAATTAATATCTACTATATTAAAACGATTATTAGATTATTATTATTTTAAACAGAAAAATGGCAACTCTTTTTAATATTATCCAAGATGTTAACCCTTCGAAATGCAATGAGCTCTGAAATTCTGCTTGGTTCCTTATTATAATCTACCTATATACAAAAACAATAGAAAATTTACATATTTATCTTATTTTTTTATATTTTTATAAATATTTACTGGGTCTATAAACTCATATATTCGAAATTTTTGATGATACGTTTTCATTCATGACGCATAAATTTAAGTCATTTAGTGATTTGAAGAGCTCAGATATTGAGATCATACTTTTTGATATGTTAATTTATTTTTTTTATGATTAATTGATTTAATATTTTTTTTCTTATAGCTTATTATTATTTTTTTCAAATGTCATCGGTAAATGGTTACATAAAAAAAAAATTGATTAACGAAATTTTTTTAATTTTGATCGGTTCGGTCTTATAAAAATGTTTCATCGATCGTCAGGGTAAATCGGGAAGCATTCGCGATGGGCAGTCTAGAAGCCCAACGTCCCAGGGTTCGCGTCCCATTTGGAGGAAAAATTTCTATAAATACGCCGTAACTGGAGATCGAACTATGAATATCAGAGTTAGTGACTAATCGCCCTACCTCTACACTATAGCCCGGGGGCGACTCTTACATAAGACTCACCGCAAAGTAGTTAATTTGATGGCCATCTTACAAAATTTTTTATTTTGTCTTAGAAATTCAGAATAAATATGTTTAACTTTGTTTTTAATTTTTTTATTTCTATATTTTAATAATCTGATATTTTAACCTTATATTGAAGGAAGTTTTTTCAAATTTATAAATTTTTTTATTTTCAAATTGTTGGATGTATAATCAATTAAATTTAATTGTATTTTAATTATTTATTCGAATGCTCATACTTATTAATTTTAATAGTTTACTATATAAAATAATGTCCATGCGTCACACGGTTGAAATACTAATTAATCTAATAACACACTCGATCATGCCAATAGAGCAATGACGCAATCGTTAGTCCTTCAATAAATAATTAAGAAATTTAAATTTGAGTCTCAACTTATAGGGTATTGCAGAAGATTTTATCTCCAATGAAAAATAAATTTCATGAGTATTTTTTAATTTATTCTAATAATTGATAAAAAATTTTATAAGGTCGGATTGATAATCCTAGAATTAGAAAGATCTAGAGGGGAATCTTTATGAAAAACAATATAAAAACACTTTTATAGCATAAAGTATATATTAATGCAAATGTATGACGGCAAGAATGTAAGAATTACAAGTATAGCGAAGCAGATCGAAGTTGAGTGCAGAGTCACAGTGTATTGTCGTAGCAGATCAAGGAGCACAACACGAGCATGGTAATGAGATTAAGAAGGTTGATATGAAACCTTTATCTGAGGCACCTTTTTAAAGAGCTCTAGTCAACATTGACATGATAAGTATTTGTTGAGATAATATGTGGTCCGGAGTGATTAATTGTTTTGATGTTTGAGCAAAAAGTTTAAGTGAGGTTTTCCTTGTGTTCTCATATGTGTATGTTGAGTGTGCAGGATGTACATGTTACACATATGGACTTGACTGGACGGCCTCAGTATGGTGAAGGGTGGCATGGAAGCAAGCTGGAGGCTTGCGTGCGCATCCGAGGGACCTTGGAGAGTAGGGACGATGAGCTGATGGGCGCGGACTTCGAGACATGCATGAAGGATGGCATAGAGGCAAGCTGGAGGTTTGCGTGCATCCGAGGGACGGGAGCCGAAGATGAAGAGGGTGTGAAGGCAATAGTCGAGGCTGCGGATGAGGAGTCAGTCGAGTTGTGAGGATACGAGTGCTGTGTGATTGTACTCGGGAAAGTCCTAGGGTCGAGTGCTGAGAGAAGTGTACTCGGGAAGGGAAACCCTAGGTGTGTGAGTAGGGCAATCCACTGCCCCCAGAGGCAGTCGGCTGGTAAAACTCACAGAAAGGGTTCTGGCCAGGGACCAGTCGACTGCTTTGGGAGCAGTCGACTGGTAGGTGGCTGGTGAGTTGGCTGAGAATTCGAACGTTGGGGTGCAACGGTTGAATTTCAGTGGCACCAGTCGACTGCCCTGGGAGCAGTCGACTGGTGGCCAGAGTTTCAACCCGAGTCCTATTTAAAGAGGACTTCATGGTGGCTGAGATTCTTGACGAATCTTGTCTTGGTTAAAGGCAAGATAGTAGTCATTGTGCTCAGTGCTTTGTTTGAGTTTGTGGCGAGGTTTCTCCACCCACAAGTAGCGACGAGGGCTAGCCGAAGGTTATCCAACGATTGATCCACCGACGGATTCTTGGATTAGTCACCCGTCCGGGGTGGATACCAAGTAAATCGGTTTGTTAGCATTGTTCTATATTGTTAGTTTTATTTTTATTTGTATTTCCGCTGCGCTAACAATTTTGTAGAGAACAACGAAAAACGCTATTTACCCCCCTCTAGCGAACACGATCGATCCTACAATTGGTATCAGAGCGAAGGACCGCTCTTGATCGGACTAACCGCCAAGGGAGCACACGCTAGAGGAAAAAGAACCATGGAAGACAAATTTGAGGAAGATATCTACACTCTACCGCTCTACGATTATGAAGACTTCAATCTTTGGAGGGCAAGGATGGAGACTTGGCTTAGCATGGATTGGGCGTGTAGGATAGCCATTGAATAGCTGTTCGAAGTTCCAAATGACAAGCACGGAAAGAGGATTCGCCCTAGATATTGGGACAAAGAGCAACAAGAACAAATTCGGGCCAATGAGAAGGTAATTAGTATTTTGAAAAATGTGTTGCCTAATAAAATTTTGAGTAATGTAGGGGAATACCAAAACGCATATGAATTATAGGATAAGTTGAAAAGATATCATGAGAACCCTACATCAATTCAAAGAGTTGAAGAGCCCGAAGAAGTAAAGCCAATAGTCCAAGAAGACCAAGAGGAGGAAGAAGTGTTAACTTCATCAAGTAAATAGGAGGAATTAAGCGAAAGATCATCAACCTCCTCAAGAGAAGATGAGGAAGAGGTCACCACCTCAAGGATTGAGGGGGAGGAGAGACTCACTTCAATGCCGGATCAAGAGGAAGCATCCACTTCATCCAATGTTGAAAAAGAAGCTTCTACCTCCACCAAAGCTAAATCGAAAGAGCACATCACATGCTTTGGTTGCAACGAAAAGGGGCACTACAAGGACAAGTGCCCAAAAGGTAAAATCTAAACCAAGTTCAATTCTTTTTTAATCTAATATGAGGTGTAGGAATGGAGAATCCCAAGAGAAGAAGAGGAGGATTCGATGCTTCAAGTGTGGTGAGCTAGAGCACTACCACACCAAGTGTCCAAAGAAGAAAGAGCTCAAGAAAATTGGGCATTTGAGGAGATGGGAGAAAGAAGAAAGGAGGAAGCAAAGATCACAACAAGGAGGAACTACAAGGGTAAGGGAGATAATTCCTAACCCTAGATTAAAATATAATTCAATTTCAAGTTCCTCATTACATATTAGAAATAATGTCAATCATCCCTCCATGCATGCTAGATTTAATGAAAAATGCTTAACGGTGCATAATTATGAATTTAAGTATAATGATAGGACTAGGAGTAACAAGGTAGATCAAAATCCTAGGAGAAGCATGCATCATGATCAACCCAAGACCTCTAGACTTAAGGATCATGACACTAATCCCAAAAAGGGAAGGAATATGCCTAAGAAAATGGGTAGCCCTGGAAATGTCCAAGGTGGACATATGGGTTCTAAGGCTAGAACTCTAGAAAGGGAAAATCAAGCCTTGAAGGCAAGACTTGATACATTAGAAAAGACCCTAGAAAGATTCACGGTTGGATCTAAGGGCTTAGACATGGTGTTGGGTAGTTTAAAACCCAACTATGATAGATCGAGTTTGGGATATCGGTCTAAGACCTCCAAGGCAAATGGAAAGAAATATGCTGGGGAAGCATATAATCATGACAAGGAGGGTAAGTCCAAGAATGGTAACTCATAGTTGGGTTTAAAACCCAACTATGAGTACCTAAGCCAAAGCAAGTTAAGATCAGACTTAAAACGTTCGATGCAACATTTGTCGGATATGCCCAAAACGGTAGTGCATATCGCTTCATAGTCAGACATTCATGATATTCATGTGGGTACAACCATAAAATCTCGGAATCTAATATTTTTGAAGATGTGTTTCCAAATAAGAAAGAAAACGTTCAAAATAATGACAACGGAAGTTCTAACAAAGATAATGTTCCAGAACTTAGTTGTCATAAAAGGGCTATTGACAATCAAAGCGAAGAACCACGTTGGAGCAAACAGGCTAGAATTGAGAAATCGTTCGGGCCGGATTTCATGACATTCATGTCAGAAATGGACCCAAGAACACTAAGCGAAGCTCTCTCTGGTACCGACGGCCCATTGTGGAAAGAAGCTGTCAATAGTGAAATCGAGTCCATCATGAATAACCATACTTGGGAATTAGTAGACCTTCCTTTGGGCACTAAACCATTAGGTTGTAAGTGGATACTAAAACGCAAGTATAAAGCTGATGGATCGATTGACAAGTATAAGGCCAGACTTGTAGCTAAAGGGTACAAGCAAAACAGGAAGACCTTGATTACTTCGATACTTACTCACCGGTGACAAGGATTACGTCCATACGAGTGCTGATAGTCATTGCAGCATTGTAAGACCTTGAAATATACCAAATGAATGTTAAGACTGCGTTCTTAAATGGTGAGTTGGAAGAAGAAATCTACATGGAGCAACCCGAGGGATTCATAGCTCCTGGAACTGAGAGAAAGGTGTGTCGACTTGTTAAGTCATTGTACGGACTTAAACAAGCACCAAAACAATGGCACGAAAAATTTGACAAAATAATGCTTCACATAAGCAGGACAACCCCATATCTTAAGATGAGTTAAGTGAGGTTTCTTACTATTCCACGTCTCATATGGAGTAGTAGAGACTACCTTGGTCGGGACTCTGTTTAGCAAGTAAACAGCTGTCTTAAGTGCATAGCCCGAAAAGGATTTTGGAAGAGTTGCATGGTTCATCATAGATCTAACCATGTCTATCAAAGTTCGGTTACGCCTCTCAGATACACCATTATGCTGTGGTGTATATGGCGGAGTCCATTGAGACAATATCCCATTGTCCCTAAGATAATCTTGAAACTCTTGACTTAAGTATTCACCACCCCTATTGGATCGAAGTATCTTAATACTTTTGCCAAGCTATTTCTCTACTTCATTTCTGAACTCTTTGAATTTCTCAAAAGCTTCAGATTTGTGTTTCATCAAGAACACATACCCAAATCGTGAGTTATCATCGATAAAGGTAATGAAGTAGCTATAGCCTCCTTGAGCAAAAGTTGACATTGGTCCACATACATCAGTATGTATTAGACCAAGCAATTCTCCCACTGGATTACCTTTTCCGGAAAAGGGTAATTTGACCATCTTGCCTTTCAAGCATGATTCGCATGTATCAAATGAACTGGGTTCAAATGATTCCAAAATTCCACATCGGTGTAATTTGGTCATGCATTTCTTACTTACATGGCCAAGACGACAATGCCACGTATAGGAGTCTATTCGATTATCTATTCGAGCACGTTTGTTGCTAACTTCGATATTGAAAACGTCACTGGATAAATCTAACGTGTAGATACCATTGCACAAAGTTCCGGTCCCATAAAGAACACCATTTAAAGTTATGTAACAACAATTGTTACTAAAAGTTAAATGATAACCCTTTTCATTCAAGCATGAAATAGATACAATGTTCTTTATTAATGAAGGAACAAAATAATAATTATCCAATTCTAAGACACGTCCAGTAGGGAGCTTTAGCAAATATGTTCCGATGGCAACAGCAGCAATCTTTGCTCCATTTCCAACTCGCAGATTCGCTTTTCCCTTGACGAGTCTTCTTCTATTCCTTATCCCCTGTATGTCATTACATATATGTGATTTACACCCAGTATCAAGTACCCAGGTGGTTGAGGAAATAGAGTGACATTCAATAACGAAGATACCTGAAGAGGATGGGGCATCGGATGCCTTCTTCTTCAAGGACTCAAGATAAATCTTGCAGTTTCTTCGCCAGTGACCCTCTTTGCCACAGTGATGGCAAGTGCCTTTTGGTGTCATTTCAGTCTTTTTGGCCTTTTTCTTCTTTCCCTTATTCTGTTCTTTGGCCTTCCTCTTAGAACCTTTCTTCGAGGAACCAACTAACAGTACCGTCTTCTGATCCTGCTTCACAGAAGGCTCTATAGTCTTCAGCAGGTTGAGCAACTCAGGAATGGTAGTCTCCAGCTTGTTCATCCGATAGTTCATCACAAATTGTGAATAACTTTTGGGTAAACAATGCAGAATTAAGTCAATACTTAGTTCATGATCCATTGCAAAACCGAGTGTGCCCAGTCGCTTAATGTACCCCAACATCTTCAACACAAACTGTGAGACAGAAGTGCCTTCCTGCATCTTAGAGGTGAAGAGGAGTCTGGAGACCTCGAACCTTTCGGATCTCGCCTGCTCGTCAAATAACTCATGAAGATGGAAGATGATGGTATAAGCATCCATATGCTCATTCTGCTTTTGCAGCTCAGGTACCATAGCGGCTAGCATGATGCAACTCGCAAGTTCAGAATCGGTCACATGTTTCTGATAGGCCACTAACTGGTCTGGAGTTGCATCTTCTGGAGGACGGTTGGGAAGTTGATCTCAAGGACATAAGCAAGCTTTTCTGCCTTGAGGACTATCCTCAGGTTTCGAAGCCAATCCATGAAGTTTGGCCCAGTCAGCTTATTGGTGTCCAAAATGGAACGCAAATTCAGAGAAAACATGATCGAGTGATTATCCTAGAAATACAAATTGAGCTTATATGAGAAGAATGATAAAGAATGCATCAACATACATTAATTAAATCCTATTTATTTTTCGAATTGAATAACCCTTTTTATCAATTCGGGAGATCGTAGGAACATCTCCAAATAGGTTGATATCCAACCATAGATAAGAACAACCATGGCTGTGGCCATCAAGTTATTCTTAGCTATGAAGGTAGGTAATTATACCGATTACATATCACATATATGTAACTACCACTTTATGCTATCAACTAATTGAATGTTTAATCATTGGGTTGTTAACTCATTAACAAGTATGCAACAATATACATAGCACCCAACTGCACCTCTCTTCACATCAACCTTGGCTGTGGCACAACAAATCGATGCTCCAAGCTTAAGGCTGACCCATTAATCAAGAAATAGTTTTAATATGGTTGGAGCTCATTCAACCGTTTAGTCAGGCTTGGATGTGTCCAACAACCAAAACTAAGGATTGACCTCTGACTCCAACTATATTAATCATAAACTAATTCTATGGTTTGAACATGTTGAGGTTCAAGTCGGGCACGGATGTGTCCATCAACCCAAACGAGAAACAAAACTCTGGTTCTAACCATATTAATGGAAGGTGTTGGCCTTAATATTTTGTAAGGGGTTTTGGGTCTCATCCTTTTCTTTCTAAGCACATTCATGACATATAATTATGTCATGTACTAACGATTTCCTTAATAAAGTATGTATGTGACTTAATTTATCAAGTCTCATTAATTGAATTAGGAACTGGATTTCCTAATTCTAATTTCATACTTTATTCAAGGAATTATTTTGGGAAATAATTTCCTAAATTGTCATAATCAATTTCGGAAATAATATGTTTAAGACTTTGATTTCTCTAAATCAAATCTTATTAAATTAAGAGACAGATCCACTTAATTCAACCACATATTATTTTCATGAAAATCTTATTTAAGAAAACTCTATAGGAAATAATTTTCCTAATTAATTTTGGAGACAACAATATGTAATAGCATCACCTCTTAAATCAAATAAGGAAATTATCGTTTGAGAATCACCTCAAAATTTCCAAGATTTGATTACATATTTTATTTATGGACTAATTAATTACAACAAATTATTTTATTTGGGTAGCTCCCCGAGGCTCAGATACCCAAAGAAAAGAAATTTGTTGTAAATCTAATTTGGCCCGCTCCCCGAGGCGTAGCCAAATTAAACATGACAATTTTATTCAAAATAGGAAATTAAATTACAACAACTAACTTTAATTTGGGTGGCTCCCCGAGGCACTCCCCAAAGTAAAGAATTTTATTAATAATTTAAAATCAATTCGAATTTAATTATCAATTAATGATCCATAAATTTGTCTAGACTTTCTTGAAAGAAAGTGCCCAAAATTACGTGATTTCTATAATAGGTTTTCAGAATAATTGTAAGTTTCTGGTACAAAGAAAACTTACATATTTCCAAAATTAGAAAATTTTCAAAATAGGAAATTTCCAAAATTGGAAAGTTTTCAAAAATGGAAAGTTTTCACAATTATCATAAAATTTCAGAAACTAGGATATTTCAAAAGTTTGTGAAATTTCATAAGGATTTCTAAACTTTGAAATTCCTAAATCTAAAATTTATCATAATTGGAAAGTTTCCATAATTGAAATTTTTTCCAAAATTGAGATCATGACAAAGTTTTCCGCAAAACAATTATATGATTATGTCGAACACTAACCGGCTCTGATACCACTGCTGGGACCGGGTGCATGTTGACATGGATGCGTGTTCGTAATTTTAAAATTAATTACGTGCAGCGGAAGGTTTAGCATAAATAATTTCTCAAATTATTTAATCACACATCTAAGCATGCAACCTTATCTTGTGTAGACATGATCATATATTTAAAATTTTGCAGAAACATAAACTAATTTACTTGTTACCTTCCGTAACTCGAAGAAAGGGACGAGATCCAACCGTAGCGTCCCTTGGAAGCTCCGCCTCTATTCGCGTCCACGCCGAGTTTTCTTCGGGATGACTTTGCAAAGCCACGAGTTTCGTGCCGACAAGAACTACTAGATTCTCCAAAGGCACGACAAGAATACCAAGAGAGAGATGGGAAGACTAACCACCAATCGAAGAACGGAATCAAAATTCCGGGAGGAAGAAAGGAGTTGCGCCCGCTTCTTCTTCTTCTTCGGCAGCTTCTTGGTGGTGGAAGCTCACGGCAACAAAGGGGAGGGCTTCTAGGGCCGGCGGCACTAGAAGAGGGAGAGGGAGAGAAGGAGAGAGAGAGAGAGAGCTTATTTCTAGATCTCTTGGATTAAGAATCAAGCCTTGCCTTGGTTCCTTTATATAGTAGCCTCTCAACCGCCAAGTCTCCTTTTTATGGAATAAATTTTCATAAGAAATTTATCATATAAATTTTTCTATGAATTATTCTATCATGCCAAGTTTTTATCATAATTTAATTTATAATAAAAACAACCATGTCTCCCCTTATTATGGAAAGAAATTACTTTATATAAATTTCTTTATATAAATTTGTCTATCATGGTAAATCAATCCATTATTGATTTTATAAAATAAAATAAACCAATCCATGGTACATTTTAATTTCCATGAAAATAAATCCGTTTATATAAATTTCTTTATTCATAATTTTATAAAACAAACCGCGCTCGGTTTATTTTATAATTTGAACCAAAACAATTTGGTTCTCCCCTTTTATTGTGGCCGACTAAACAAAGAGGGTGGGGACCCTCTTTGGCCGGCCAAAACCCAAGCCATGACCTCACGAATTAAACTCATTTAATTCGTCCAATAAGTCTCCAAAAGACTTAGCCATTTTATGCTTCCGATGCGTCTCTGATAAATTCAGATTCAACTTATCTCTCTTGATCGAAAAATCTAATTTTCAACTCGTTTTAAATCCCTCGGATTACTCGTAGTGCGTGTGACTAAATAGGCTTTCGATTTATGTTGGTCATCTATAATCAACCAATTATAGAACGATCATGAGTGGCACCTAGTAGTACATCATGATCCCCAATTAATCGAAAGATCAACGGTTGACCTCAGAAATAATTCTGAAACCCTTCAGCAGCTTTAATGAATCGTGCCTCATTCTCTTCACCATCTTATACCCACTTGGTTCAGGACACGGTCTATGTGTGTCAGTCCCCACTAGGCTGACTACGTCACACCTAGCCCAAGTAATGTCTTTCTCGTCCAACGGATTCTAATTACTCTCATGTATCTGAGATATTCATACTCTGATCATGTGATGCTCTGGCCAGAGGCTTCGAGTAATAATCCGACGATAGACCTTGGGTATACATCTCCTCGCAAGGAGTGGTGAATCCTTTGTAGGATGTTCAAACATCTTCGGGCACTTCGGCTTATACCCAACCATCCTGGGTCCACACCTCCTTGGAGATGCTTGCTTAAGATGTCAAAGTATAAGTCTCCATGACCAAGATGACTTGAACACCGCAAGTCAAAAGAACATCGCACTTAAGCTGTAGTAAGAACTTCACTGACATATTTATATGTACATTACCATATAAAGTTTTACAGCCAGTCACTCTAATGAACTAGTTCCCTTAAGTAGCATTCATGTTTATCTCCGGATATCCCAATGTCACCAGCCAGTGAGAATCAGCTGATTAGAGAATAACCCATGCTAGTCTCAACAGAATTGATAGTGTCCGTATCTATCAATTCATCGACTAGGGACAATTTCAATACTTCACAATTGCACATGTAGAGATAATCACTAGTTGTGAATTTATCACAAATTCTCTCATGCTGTGAATTGTATTACGGACATTCAGTAAATGAGTTTAAGATCTCAATCAAATACACGAACATGTATACTCAAATAGTGAATATTCATTTATTAAAGTAAATAATTACAATTATAAGGCGATTGCCTTAGGACACTTCTCTCATATTACTAACAAGATATGGGTCTAGCAGATATCATATTGGGAATTAAAGTTCTCAGGACGTCCGATGGGATAGTTTTAACACAATCCCATTATGTAGAGTCAGTATTGAAAAGATTCAATGCATACGATCTCTCTACTGTAAAAACACCTATGGATCTAAGTCAACACTTAGCGAAAAACCATGGTGAACCTATATTGCAATTGGAATATTCCCGGATAATTGGCAGTTTGATGTATCTCACTAACTGTACTCGTCCGGATATTGCCCGTGTGGTCAACAAACTGAGTCATTTTACGAGCAATCCAAATGACACTCATTGGAAAGCAGTGATGCGAGTTCTTAGATATTTAAAATATACTATGAACTACGGATTACATTACGGAAAATATCCCGCAGTCTTGGAGGGATATTGTGATGCTAATTGGATCTCCGATACAAAAGACTCCAAATCTACTAGTGGATATGTATTCACGATCAGTGGAGGAGCAGTATCTTGGAAATCCACTAAGCAAACATGCATAGCTCGGTCAACAATGGAATCCGAGTTTATAACACTTGATAAAGCAGCTGAAAAAGCTGAATGGCTGCGGAATTTCTTGGAAGATATTCCGAGCTGGATAAAACCTGTGCCCGTCGTACTTATCCACTGTGATAGTCAATCGGCAATTGGAAGGACACAGAGTAGTATGTATAATGGTAAATCACGACATATACATCGTCGACATAATACCATTAGGCAGTTGATCTCGAACAGAGTGATTGCAATCGATTATGTCAAATCTAAGGATAATTTAGCAGATCCCCTAATGAAGGGGCTAAATCGAGATCAAGTATACTGCTCATCAAGATGAATGGGATTGAAAATCTACAACTAAAAATGACTGTAGCGGTAACCCAACCTTGTTCACTGGAGATCCCAAGATCATGGTTCAATGGGACAACGAAGTTACAGAAGTTGTGTAACAGCACAAGAGAAATAATTATCTCTACTATCCCAATCCTAGGATGATTTGGTGCTGTCCTACCACATGTAGTGAGGATAAGCTTATGCTTTTAATGACTTCTATACCTTTAAGGTGGAGTATGGTAGGATACTCTTGATAAAAGTGTCACCTATGTGAGTGTGAAGACGGGTCACTTCAATGAAACACTCATGAATCCAAGATGGTGTCCATGGCCAAAACGGAACCAACCATGAGAACCAAAAGTGGGTGAGATAAGTCTCTGTGTGAGTGTTATTATTTTAGTATACACCAACAGCTGAGCAGTTCAAGAAATCACGTTCACTGCGCAGCCTAGTATGCTCGATAACATTCCACTATGGAAGGTTCAAAGCCACAAGCTACCTTTCCTGATGCACTGACTTATCGATTGGACTCTTGTAAAGTGTCAGCATGCATACATGCAATACATGCATTAATTTTCATTCATGTGGGGGATTGTTGGATACGATTTTGATGCCATCGATCATTGAAAGTCAAGTTTGACTTCAAAATCGAAATCTACATTTCGTGTAGATAAATCTAGACTATTTATTTGCTCAAAACCGATTAAGGGTGAATGAGAAATTAATTGTTCAAGATACGCTCAATGGTGGTCGTCGGATCAAAGATCTAGACAGATCGCAAGAAGGTGCAATCTGGAGCGTCAGATCAAAGATCTGAATGTGAAGAGGGAGAATGGATCTGAGGCGTCGGATTAAATATTCTAATCTGACGGCCGAGATCAAGATGGATCTGAAGAGTTATAACTCTTCAGATCAAGGGATGAGATTAAATGACCTTTAAAGGGTTATACCTGTTGAGGCAATCGACCCTTAAATGATTGGAAGATCATGGTTTTGATGTGTGGGCGAATATGTTTAAAGTTAGAGTGTTATGTTGTATTTGATGTGTGTGATTGAGTTTGCAGGACTTAGAGAATCACACATGGTGGACATATCCGAGGGACGAGAGCCGAGGGAGGAGAGCTCTAAGGGCAAGCCGGGAAGTGGACTTCAAGGGCACACGTGAAGGGTGGCATGGAGGCAAGCCAAGGGAAGGCTTGCGTGCGCATCCGAGGGACGATAGCTAGAGGAAGAGGACTTCAAAGGGCGAACCAAGGGAGCAGACCTGAAGGCACATGCGAAGGAGAAGGTCCGGAGTAGCTGGAGCTTAGCTGGGAGGCAGGGCAGTCGATTGGCCCAGAGGCAGTAGACTGCCAAAACCCACAGAAAGTTCGCAGCTTCGGACCAGTAGACTGGCCTTGGGGCAGTCGATTGGTATACCCCGAAACTAGCCGTTGGCTAGCCGTTGGACAACATTTAATGCTGGGCCAGTCGACTGCCCTCGGGGCAGTCGACTGGTGCGGGGCTGGACAGACTGCGAGTCTATCCTTTTCACCTATAAAAGGAGCTCCTCGTTACACGTGCACGGTACGGTTCCGTACAGTAACGAAGTGCTGCCAAACTGAAAAGTATTCTTGCTTCCTCTCACTCATTTTACTTCATTCTGTAAAGAGGAAGATCGCCGTTGTAAAGGTTTCTCCACCTGAAGGAGGTTTTCATAGTGAAAGTGGTGCTCGCGGTGTGGATCCTTGGATTAGTCACCCATCTGGGTGGATACCAAAGATCAAGATCCACGAAAAAGTGCATTCACCCCCCCTCTGCACACCTTAGACGATCCTTCAGTTGGTATCAGAGCCGGTGCGTTTTGGAAGATCTAACAGTTAACCAGAACAATTTTGATGGCGTTTCAAGAGGGATACTCCACTGCACGACCTCCGTTCTTCGATGGGAACGACTTCGCCTATTGGATAGGTAGGATGCAATACTATCTCATGAAGGATATCGAAACTTGGATAAGTGTTGCAGATGGCTTCGAGGCGCCCGTCGATGAAAGAGGAGACCCAACACCTATGAGAACATGGTCTAAGGAGGTGATGAAGAGGGTGCAATCAAATGCCAAGGCCACCACCACATTGCAATGCGGGCTCTCAAAGGAGCAACTGAACAAGGTGGGGCCGTTCAAGAGCGCCAAAGAACTATGGGACAAGCTAGTTGAACTGAACGAGGGGTCAAACGAGTCCAGAAGAGCCAAGAAGGACTTGTTGGTGGCCCAACTGCAATCCCTTTCCATGAAGAGCAACGAGATCGTCAGCCAGCTGCATGGAAGGGTAAAGGAAGTAATAAACGAGCTCCATGTGATTGGAAAGAAAATAGAGAACCGGGACATCGTTAGGTACGTCCTACAAGCATTCATGAGGACCACCCTGTGGGCATCCATGGTTGATGCTTACAAGGTATCGAGGGACTTATCTTTAGTCAAATTAGACGATCTATTTTGTGAATTTGAACTGCACGAGCAAGCTAACATTTCGGCCAAAGAGAAAGGTATTGCTTTTGTTGCAGAAAAGAAGAAGAAGAGGAAGGAGAAGAAGGTGATCTACTCATCGTCATCGGACTCAGAGGAGTCAAGCGCCTCTATGGATAGTGACCAAGAGGCTTTCATGGTAAGGAAATTTCGTAAAGCATTTAAAAGTTTTTCTAACAAGTCATATGCTAGGAAAGGGGCCAAAGGTAAAGGTAAGGCCAAGGACATAATCTGCTACAACTGTCACCAAGAGAGACATATGAAGAACGAATGTCCCCAATTGAAGAAAAGGGATGACAAGAAGGAAGAGAAGAAGAAGAGTGACAAGAAGAAGTCAAAGGGAAATGAGGAGGGCGCCACCAACCTCAAGGCAACTTGGGATGATCCCTCATCTTCAGAGGAAGAAGAAGAGCAAGTCTCCCACTTCGCTCTCATGACACAAGATCACTCAGATTCATCGGATGATGAACGAAGCTCAAGTAGTGAAGATGAGAGCTCCTCCACTTCATCATCGTCAGAGTCAGAAGCTTCGATAAGTGAGGTATACCACTTACCCTCCTTTACGTTAGTGAAAATAATTTCTAGCATGAACATGGACTTAGCTAAGGCTAGAAGTAAAGTTAAGGATCTTAAGGAACAAATTGTCATACTTAGAGTAGAAGCTATTAAACTTAAAGATTTACATGCTAGCTCTACCTCTTCACATGTTTCACATCTTGAAAATGAAAATAAGGAATTAAGGAAATAAGTAGATGACCTCACAAAGGCCCTTAGGAAATTCCAAGTAGGATCAAGTAACCTTGATATGATCATCAACAGTCAAAGGGCTGTGTATAACAAGGCCGGGTTGGGTTATAGGCGTAAGACCAAGGAAGTAGCATTTGTTTCACTTACCGGTAGGATTGGTGCATCTAGGAGACTAGGGGCTAAGGGAACCACAAAGAAGGCATGGGTACCTAAGAAATTTCTAAATGATGCTTATGGATCAAAAATATGGGTACCAAAAGAGTATGTTTTCCATGTTATCTAGGTAAAGGTGAAGGAGGCCCCAACTTTGTGGATAGTAGATAGTGGATGCTTAAGACACATGACCGGGGATGTGAGCAAGTTCACCACTATTAGCTACCTAAGAGAAGGGACGGTCTCCTTTGGGAATAGTGGAAAGTTGAGAATCATTGGTAGGGGCACAATTGATGCATCTCCCACTATTTCGATTCATAAGGTACTTTTAATCAAAGATATGAAGTTTAACTTATTAAGTGTAAGTCAATTATGTGATGTCGATTTTAAAGTAGAATTTCATGCTAGAAAATGCATCATTAGACATAATGAATCAAATGCTATCATATTAGAAGGGTTTAAAGAGGCAAACTTATATTATATTGATCTATCTTATGCTACTAACAATGTTGTCAAGTGTCTCATGTCTAAAGAAGAAGAAGGGTGGTTGTGGCATCGGAGACTTGAACATGTCAACATGAGGAGCATTGCAAGAGTGGCCAAGGAAGAATTGGTGAAGGGGCTCCCAATGATCAAGTACGAGAAGAACAAGTTGTGTGATGCATGCCAAGAGGGTAAGCAATCAAAAGCATCACACAAAGGTAAAACTCTAATCACCACTTCCTTACCTTTAGAACTTTTGCATATAGACTATAGACTTGTTTGATTGCCATAGTACTCCCTCACTTGTGGGGAGTAAATATTGCCTAGTGATAGTAGATGATTTTTCTATGTTTACATGGGCCTACTTCTTGAAACATAAGGATGATACCCTAGAGATTTTTATAGGATTTAGTAAGAGGGTAGAAAACGAAAAACAAATCAAAATAAACCGAATTAGGAGTGACCACGGTGGGGAGTTCCAAAATGCTAGTTTCACACAATTTTGTGTTGAAAATGGATACAAGCATGAGTTTTCATGCCCAAGGACTCCTCAACAAAATTGGGTAGTTGAGAGGAGAAACCGAGCCCTACAAGAAGCTGCTAGGACTATGCTTAATGCATATTCACTTCCTAGCTATTTTTGGGCCGAAGCGGTTAACACCGCTTGCTATATCCAAAACCGGGTGTTGATACATAGGTTTTTAGGAAAAACACCATTTGAATTATGGAATGGAAGGGTACCACAAGTTCATTATTTTAGAGTCTTTGGATGTAAAGTCTACATCTTAAATACCTAAGATGACCTAAGAAAATTTGAGTCAAAAGCCGATGAAGGGATTTTAATAGGGTACTCTTTAACTAGTAGGGGTTATAGAGTGTACAATAAGAGGACAAAGGTGATTGAGGAGTCCTCAAATGCCAAATTTGATGAAACCACTAGTACCTACCCTAGAAAGGCTTCTATTGATAAAGATATAGAAGAGGTCCAACCCCTTGCCCAAAGAATCCAAGACCTACATTTGGAGGACAATGATCAAGGGGGAGTAAGAAATACACTAGAGGATGAGGAAGAAGGAGTAAATGAACCTACAACCTCTAGACCCTTGAGACATCACCATGATCACCCTATTGACCAAATAATGGGTGATGTCACTCAAGGAGTAAGGACTAGGTCCTACTTTAGGGATCAAACCAGTCAAATAGCTCTAATCTCCCAATTAGAACCCAAGTCCATTGATGAAGCATTGAGAGATGTTGATTGGGTCTTAGCCATGCAAGAAGAGCTAAATCAATTTGAGAGAAGTGAAGTTTGGGAACTAGTTCCTAGGCCCAATGATTGCACTATTGTAACCACTAGATGGGTCTTTAGGAACAAACTAGATGACCAAGGTAAAATCACTAGGAACAAGGCTAGATTGGTAGCTAGAGGGTTTAACCAAGTTGAGGGACTAGATTATGATGAAACTTATGCCCCCGTAGCTAGGTTAGAATCAATTAGAATCCTACTAGCCTATGCCGCTCACATGGGTTTCACACTCCACCAAATGGATGTGAAGTCAGCATTCCTTAATGGGATCATTAAGGAAGAGGTCTATGTAGAACAACCCCCAGGGTTTGAGGACCCTAACTTTCCAAGACACGTGTTCAAATTAAGAAAAGCCTTATATAGATTGAAACAAGCTCTCCGAGCTTGGTATTAAAGGCTTTCTTCATTTCTAGTGTCTAAGGGGTTTAGGAGAGGAACAATTGACCCTACACTGTTCCTAAAATCTAAGGATAAGGACATATTTGTTGCCCAAGTCTATGTAGATGATATCATTTTTGGGTCAACAAATAATGACTTCCTACAAGAATTCATCAAGTGTATGGAAGATGAATTTGAGATGAGTCTTGTAGGAGAGTTAACCTTCTTCTTAGGCCTTCAAGTTAAGCAAACCAATGAAGGTACACATGTCTTTCAAACCAAATATGCTAAGGAGATGTTAAAGAAATTTGGTTTAGAAAATGCTAAGGAAGCATCTACACCCATAGGAACCAATGTGAAAATGGATAGTGACATTGAAGGGAAAATGGTAGACTCTAAACAATATAGGAGTATGATTGGTAGCCTCCTATACCTAACCGCTAATAGACCTGACATACTTTTTGCGGTAGGTATGTGTGCAAGGTACCAATTTTATGCCAAAGAGTCCCATTTGGTTGTAGTTAAGAGGATCTTAAGGTATATAAAAGGGACCCTTAATGTTGGACTTTGGTATCCTAGAACCCCTAGTGTTTGTTGGAACCCGGATGGCTAGAGAGGGGGAGGGGGTGAATATAGCCAAACACTTTGACATTTGACACTTATCAAATTTCTGCACTCAACCTTATCAGTAGCATAGCAGAAGAAACAATGGAAACAAAGCAGTGCAGAAAACAGAAACAGAAAACGAAGGCAAACAAACACAACTAGCAAGATCGCTAACAAGGAGGGTTTACAAGGTTCCGGGATAACTTGCCCCTACTCCTTAGCGTGCCCTTAAGGTGGGCGATCCCTTGATCGTCGGCAGATCAAGCCCCGGTTATCACCGGATAGAAAGCAACCTCCTTCTCGGTGGAGAAACCTCTCCACAGCGTTTCAATCACAGATATATGTTTAAGCACAATGAAACAACAAGAAAGATCTTACTTAGCACTTAGCAAAGACAAGAACACAGCAAGCTCTCTCAGAGCTCCACCCAGCGACGATCTCACGCAAGAGCCCTCTCCTTGTGTCTTCTCGCTGTTGGACTCGGAGCTTCTTGTTCTCTCCTTCAAGTACTCAAGTAATGAATGGTTGCTTCACAGATTGTAGTTGCTTGCACAAGATGATGGAACTTCAGAACACGCAAGCAAGATGTGGAGAACACAAAGGCGCAGCAAGAACTCAGTTCGCGAACTTTAGAACTCTGCTTCAACGAAGCCTTCTTCCGCCCTTTTGTTTCTCCACTCAGCACCAGGTGACAGCATCTCCTGCAGCCTCCAGCTGCTTCCCTGCCAACGCCAGCTACCACTAAGCCCTCCCTGAACTTCCTGAGCTCCCCTCAGCCAAGCTCCAGTCAGCAGCTCCAGTCTGCAGCTCCAGCCGTTGCAACCTGAGATGGAAAACGGACAAACCTGCTCCAAGGAAAGCCTCCATTGACTTCTCCTTGAGTGTTTGAATCCTTCCCTGTCACCTGCAGCTTGATCAGAGTATTAGAACAGCATATCACTCAGTAAATCAAGAATCAGAAGTTAAGCGCAGAGAATCGGATACGTTCAGACGCGATCAGAGCGTTTGACAGTGCATTTTGAAGTAAAGTGATCGGTCACCGGACCGATCAGAGAGCCTCCTGATCGGTCGCCAGACCGATCAGGCTGGGTCCAGACCGATCAGGCTCCGTCCTGATCGGTCCCCAACGCTCAATTAGAAATCGCGATTTCTTTGGGACTCTCCTGGATCGATCACCAGACCGATCCCAGGTTGTGGATCGATCACCCGACCGATCCACCCCTTTATCGGGCAATTTCTGAGCTTCGCAGTCCAGACTTCATGATCGATCACCGGACCGATCAGGAAACCTCCTGATCGATCACCGGGCCGATCAGGAAACCTCCTGATCGGTCACCAGACGGATCAGGTCGTGACCAGACCGATCAGGCTCCGTCCTGATCGATCATAGAGAGGAACCTGCGATGCTGGATCGTACTCCAGAACGATCTACACAGTGATCCTAATCGGTCACCAGACCAATCAGGAGCAGTTCAGCAAGGAAACTCAACCTCACTGTTTGCTCCCTGATCGGTCACCAGACCGATCAGGAGCAAAGCAATGGATGAAACGCATACTCCTTGATCGGTCACCAGACCGATCAGTCATCGCTGGATCGGTCACCAGACCGATCCATGAAGGAGCACCGTGCCAACTCCCTGATCGGTCACCAGACCGATCCAGGGGCTCTAACCTAGCCCTCCAAGCTATGGTTTCATCCACCTTAGCCCTCCAAGCTAAGGATTTTTCACCTAACCCTCCAAGTTGGGAATTTGCACCTAACTCTCCAAGTTAGGACTTTTCACCTAGCCCTCCTAGCTAGGATTTTTCACCCAACTGTTCCGGATTAGGACTTTCCAAACCTAGCCCTCCAAGCTAGGACCTGACCCTCCAAGCCAGGACTTTTTCACCTAACTCTCCAAGATGGGAATTTTCAGCTAACCCTCCAAGTTAGGACTTTTCACCTAGCCCTCCAAGCTAGGACTTTTCACCCACCTCTTCCGAATTAGGACTTTTCACACACCTAGCCCTCCAAGCTAGGATTTTCAACACCTAACCCTCCAGGTTAGGATTTTCCAACACCTAGCCCTCCAAACTAGGATTTTCCATACCATGTCTGATCCCCGACCAGGACTTAATCATAATCATCATAATCAACCTAAACTAAAATCGATGTCAACATCAAAACAACAATCAGGGTCAGACTGCATCAACAATCTCCCCCTTTTTGTTGTTTGACAATCCGATTTTAAGTTTAGGGATTCTCAATCAATTTCTCAACTTCCAGAATCATAGGGGAATCAAGATCCTCCCCCTACAATATAATCATCCTAAACTTAACCAACCAACACTCTTCCCCTTTGTCGAACACCGAAAAGGGGTCTAGATGGGCTGTTAAGTTTAAACCATACTCCCCCTCAACCCTAGGGGTATCCCAAAACAACAAAGATTTGATTGATTTTTGATAAGCATATGAATACATATGACAAACAGATATAGGCATGGCAAAACAAACATATGTATCATATCAGCATGGCAACATAAGCATGAACATAGCTATGTATTAAATATGCAGATAGTACAGCATAGCATCAACAATAAGCATACGCAAGTAAAATAGACATGCAAGGCAAACTCAGAAAAATCAAAGCATAAACCATCCAGAGAAATAAAAGACATATGCATCAAAGTCAAAATACATGTGGCACAAGGCCACAACAGATAAGTCATGGGGCATACAACTCAAAAGTCACACAACTAAACAGTCAAATACACTGATCACCAGGAGAGGCAACGGACATCCAAACTCAACCGTCAGCGGGAGGGTCGTCATCGCGCATGAGATCATCCATCGTGGTATCAGCAGACCCTGGTGCAGCACTGCCTGAAGGAGCATCCCCTGGAAATGTATGGCGGCACCACTCTATGTACCAAGTCTGCTGCAATGCCTGGACCCCAGAGACAGTAGACTCTATGCCGGTCAATCGACGATCAAAGGAACGGAAATTCGAGCGGTCCTCCTCTCGATGGAGCTCCCTCAAATGAATATCCTCCTGGAGGATCCGATTCAGCTCGGAGATCTGTCATCGTAGATCAGGGTCAGGCTCATAGTCGTACTCAGCGTCAGTAGCAGGAGCCTCATGAGGTGCAGCAACCTCGGGTGGTGCCTGAAAATGTGGTGCTCCGCCAGGTAGGTCATCGAGTCCTCTCCCATCCTTCCAAACCAAGGCCCCATCGCGCTCACGAATAATAATGCCAGATTTCGCAAAAGCCCGCCGACCGAGCCGACAATCCTGTTTAACCATGGGCATGGTCCTGCCTTTGGTGACATCAACATCAACTGACATAAGACAATCAGTGATGACATGACCAAATGGCATGTAGACCGTGCGACGGCTCGGCTCTCGATAGGATAGGATAGACTGGAATATGCTCTCCATGATATTGAAGTCCATCCGGCGGTGCATGCCGTAGAGCATAAGGCAATGGTAGGGTTGGATCTCGGTCAAAGGCTTTGAGGTGATGGGCAAGATGCAATTTATGATTATCTTGAAAAGGATGTAGTCAACTGGAGCAAGTCGTAGGGCTGCAAAAGTAGGAAAATCAGGACCCAACTCATCAAGCCCAGCGGGGCGAGGATGACCAAAGAAATGCTGATAGATGGAGTCGGGGGTAACATCTGAAAAAGGCGGCAATAAAGGATCAGGAAGCTCAGAGTAGATTGAATACAGATTCGGTGATTGTCGACCACCCAAATACTCTGCCAAGATCTCATAAGAAAAATCAAGGTTCCTCTTGGCGACTCGAGTGGTGAACTCGAAGCCTCCTTGAGGTCCCTGCTGAAGATTGTTATAGAACTCTGAGACTAGGTTGTAATTGATGGTCCGTTCCAAGGAAAGGAGGAAGCCCAGGTTGTAAAACATGACTATCTCCATGACCGACGGACAATGTTCAGTCAGAAAAGGGATATCAATGGATCGGCAGGATAGTAATATGAAGGTCCTCGATTGGAATGCCTGTTCACAGGCCGCATTTGGAAACCGGGAGCTTGAAGAAGGCTGTGGCCTTCTGGAAGGTGCAGATGAAGAAGGAGTTTCCCCCCTCGAACTGCCCTCAGCAGCTTCCTTGCCCTTGGAAGATTTTCTAAAGAATTGAATTGATTGAATTGATCATACACATAGTTTGAATCAATTGGGCAATGTTGACACGAACATAGGTTGAATCAAAAATTCAAGAGTTGATCATACAAAGAATAATCATAAGGTAGACATTAGATCAAAAAGGAGGACAATAATGAGGTGAAAGATAGATTTGAACATAATCATATGGTGAAGCATGGAAAGAAAGGTCATGGCCAACACAAGAAGATCACGACACAACACAAAACATGGTTAGCGTTAAAGCATAATCTATGAACTGATTTGAAGGGAAAACTGAGACAAAAACTTACTTAGGTGCCATTGGTGAGGTTCTTGAAATCTGAAAGGAAGAAAGGCTTACGTAGGAGAAACCTTCGGCGCAAGAGAGATCGCAAAGCCCCTCAGCAAGAGAGAACGTTGCAGGACGTAGGAAGAAGACAGAGCTCGAAAGAGCCCTCTTAGAACTGCACGCGCCCACTCACGAGAGGAAGACGAAGGCACTGGGGAAGCTCTCGCACGAAGTGAAGGTCGCACAAGTGGGAGGTTTCAGCGCTAGGGTTCGGCAATGAAAGGTTTTGAAGGAATTAATCGATTGGTGGATCGGTCCACCAACCACAATTTAATGCGTTTGAATGGATCACCGTTCGATCTGATAGCGCCCGGACTGATCAGGCTTTAGCCTGATCGAACTGACCTGGGCCTGATCGGTCGGGTGACCGATCAGGCGCTCTCCTGATCGATCGGCTGATCGATCAAGACACGAACAGTAGGGTTCAGAGGGAAACCTGTGAGCCCCCTGATCAGTCTGTGGACCGATCACCATAGAGTGCCAGATCAGTCTGGGGACCGATCCAGGCTAGCTTAGTAAGTTTGGTCAAGATTTCGTAAGGTCACTGCTGCCCCTCTGATCGGTCTGTGGACCGATCGTTACAGGATGGAGCCAGATCGGTCCGAGGACCGATCAACCCTACTCCTGATCGGTCCAGTGACCGATCAGGGTTCCTGAAACTTTCATATACGATCTGAAACTTTCAGTTTCAGATTGTTACATGATTTCCAAAGGGATTTGGTGAAGGATATCGATCTTGGAAGCCGTCCCTCGTCTATAATTGATCCCCAATCAAGGAACAAAGGTCCTTAGGGTTTGAACTGTTAAATCTGACACTTTTATTTCGCACCAGAAAATTTTTCAGAAAACACCCTAGGTTATCCGGCCCTTAGACAAAATTTCAGAGAGTAGAATGGAATACAACAAAATATTTTGAGGTCTAAAAGGGCTTATAAAGCAAACTTGGGGAGTTAAATGTTAAAAATCAGAAATCGTGAGGGTTGAGTGTGAAATGGAGAAAAATGAAGGGTTCTTTTGCAAAAAGGACCCCCCTTTTTGGATTAAAGGCTTGGTCGAGCCTTAGTCGCAGCCAACTCGCAGCCAAGCGCCTCCTCGCCCGTGCCCTAGCCGCAAACACCGCCCCCTTCCTTCTTCATCGTCTTCCTCTTCTCCTTCGCTGATCGCACGCCCAACCGGAGCCGACAAACCCTAGCGGAAACCTCTGCAAAAGGGTCGGTCCACGGAAACACTCTCCTGCTGTCAATCGTGAGTTGGAGCGCACGAGTCTCGGCTGCCGTTTCTTCTTCGCCGTATGCAGTCGACGCAGAGGGAGATTTCACCCAATGGATTGACAGGGAGATTTTAGATGCTACAGACGGATCTAGAGAGAACGATTGAAGCAGGAAGAAGCTACGCAGTGTGGAGCTGCCGATTTAAGGTCATTCCTTTCCAATCGGATGTTTTCCCTTATCAGAAACCGATTGAATCCAAGCAGTGGTAGTCTGCTGTGCCGATTGGAAATCCAGGTTAGTTTCAGTATTGGAGTTGGGGTTTCATTGCTTCCTCCCTGCCTCAACTTATGGTGTGATTCTGTTCGATTGGAATGGTTTGAAGGTTTAGCTATACTCTGTGCTGGAGTAGCCGTGGAGTGTGGGAGATCTTTGCCGTGAACGGTGTAAGGTGAGTCCTAACCATTTCTTAGTTTTCTGTGTTGTAATGTAATAATTATAGAATTTGAGATAGGAATCCGATACGGGTTATGTGCTGTAGTTTCAAAGTTCAAAAGGCAGGGTTTTGATTTATGCATTTCTATAATCTGAGTTATGTTGATCCGACCCTTTGTTATGGCCATCTGATACTAGGTTGCGAGGTGGATTTGTGGTTGCAACCTAATGGGCAGATCTGTTGTGGGGAATTGTATTTGTAAGGTTAACTTTGTTTGGAAGGGGTTCTGCTCGAGTATTTAGGACCTGGAGCAGGGCTGTCAGATGTTGTAGGTGGTTCCAATACAAAATTGAAATGTGAAAGTTGCTAACGAACCTAATCTCGATGAGGTTGAATTAGAAATAAACCTAATGTTAATTATGATGAGTAATTAGAAACCTGTCCATTTAATTGGACGTAATTAAAGGAAAGGGGATAAATGGGTTAACCCTAAAACGGATTAGGGATTAATTAGCTAGTTGTTATTTTTGTAATAGCTAATTAAATAAATCCTTGATACAGGAGCTTGATTGGCTTATTATTGGCGGGTGGTTCTATCGCGTTTGATACGGACTTCACCTATTTGGAGGCGGGTACCCTTTAACTTATCTTTTAGATATTGTCATATTGCTATGCATGGTTGGTTATAGATAGCAGTAAGATTATACGCTAGTCTTGTTTATTATGCCTGTCCTGGATACTTGTTAGTTATCCCTGAGTTATTATGCCTGTCCTGGATACTTGTTAGTTATCCCTGAGTTATTATGCATGTCCTGGATACTTGTTAGTTATCCCTGAGTTATTATGCCTGTTCTGGATACTTGTTAGTTATCCCTGAGTTATTATGCTTGTTCTGGATATTTGTTGTTTATCCCTGAGTTATTATGCTGTTAGTTTCATACAGTCTCGGATATTGTCATATCTATACGTATTCTTAGATATCGTGATGTATCTCTTGCATTTGACATGAGGGATCTGTAGATTTCGGCCAGTATACCTTGTAGGTCACCAGTATTTCCTGTTATAGGAATTCAGGCTGAGACTTAGTATACTGAGGACTTGGTGAGGGAGGTATGTGTATCTATCATACACCATCCTTGCATTATTGCATGCTGACCCACGCGGACGTTGTGGACGACGATCCTGACTGGGACTAGGGGGTGACACATGTCATTGCACCATGTGCATACTTTGCATTGTGCATTGTTTGCTGCACTTGATTCTTGCACTTGTTTGACATCGCATATACTGGAGACTTGTTATCCTGCTTATATGTCTATTGTTGTTCCATTTGGTATTTATTACCCTCTTTTCAGGTTAGATGGATTCTGGTATGTATCTTGATTCAGTATCTTCAGTATACCCTTTCCTATTGTTTATATGCGACGGTATCAGCGTAGACTCCTATTGTTATTATAACATACTATGCATATCTGCTGGGTATTCGCTGAGTTTATGGACTCACACCGTTGCCATATATTTTTGTTTCAGGTTGAGATACTTGGAGTCGCCAGAAGAGCCCAGCAGCCAGTCCCTACCCATCGCGACATGTTTTTGTGTTGTACTTGTAGTGTATTTGTTTTATTTCTTTTAGCGATATATATATGTCGTATGTGTCGTGAGCCCTAAGGGGTTGTTGTATTTGTTGTTTCGTCATAAGTCGGACTGGTCCGCAGTCAGGTATGATTTACCTAGTTGTCTTGTGTTTTTATGTTGTGTTTATCTATTTTGGAGGCCTGAGGCCCAATTAAACTGCGTGGTTGTGTTCTGTGTATGTGTAAATTGTCCGCCGGACAGGGGAGGTGCTGTCCGATTTTCTATTGGATCAGCGGCTCCTGGGTCTCGGGGCGTGACATGAACAAGTCACTTTGCTCCACCAAAGTAGAGTCAAACTCAAACAACAATCATTCAAACAGTTTGTGCCAAATCCAAGGTTCCAATCAAGTTTCCTTGATTGGAATGTCCAAGTATGATCATGAAGCCAAATACACATATGTTATGCATTGGTTTTCCCCATACTTGGTCACCGAAGTGATTATTATCTCGTCAACTTAATTTCTCAATGGATGTATTGACATTTTGAGAAATTTAGTTGATCTTAACATCTCACCACATTTCTAGCAAACAAAAATGTTTTGGTAAACCTTATAGTTTGTGTGAGATGTCCCCAAAGTTACCCAATTGTTTCCCAACAATTCAAAATAATTATGAAGGGTTTTGTATGCATTTAGGAAAACTATGAAGCGCGACACATTCCCAACTCCCGTCTTAGGAAACTAAATTCATTTTCGGGGAGTGGTTTAGTGAAAATGTCAGCTAGGTTTGATTTGGACTCTACATGTGAGAGTACAATTTCTCCCCTAGCCACATGATCTCTAATGAAGTGGTGACGCACTTCAATATGTTTAGTCCTAGAATGATGGACTGGATTCTTGGTTAGGTTAATTGTGCTAATGTTATCACATAACACTTGCACACCCTTGTAACTCAATCCATAGTCCTCTAAAGTATGTATCATCCACAACAATTGCGATACGCTCTCTCCCATGGCGATGTATTCTGCCTCGGTCGTGGAGAGAGCAACACAATGTTGCTTCCGACTTGACCAACTCACTAAGGACGAGCCTAAGAATTGGCAACCCCCACTTGTGCTCTTCTGGTCCAACTTACATCCAGCGTAGTCGGAATCCGTATAGCCAATTAAATCAAATGATTCGGTACAGGGGTGCCAAAGACCGACTCCAATTGTGCCTTTGAGATATCTCAAAATTCGCTTAACAGCGATCAAATGAGATTCCTTGGCACACACTTGATACCTAGCGTACATACCCACATCAAATAGGATATCCGGTCGACTAGTTGTGAGGTATAGCAAACTACCTATCATGCTTCGATATTGAGTTAAATCAACGGGTTTACCACTCTCATCATTGTCTAATCTTGTGTTTGTAGCCATGGGAGTGGTTACCTCTTTTGAATCACTCATATTAAATTTTCGAAGCATTTCTTATGTATACTTTGATTGGTGTACATGGATACCATCGCGAGTTTGCTTGATTTCAAGTCCATGGAAGAAAGTCAACTCTCTCACTAGACACATTTCAAATTCACTCTCCATGTGTCCAATGAACTCATTTAAATAGCCCTTATTGTTTGAGCCACAAATTATGTCATCGACATATACTTGGGCTACAAAAATATTATCACCATCTCTTCGTAGAAATAGTGTAGGGTCTATTTGGCCTCTAACGAAGCCCTTCTCAATTAGGAATGTCGACAACCGCTAATACCAAGCCCGGGGTGCTTGTTTAAGGCTATAAAGTGCCTTTTTGAGCTTGAACACGTGGTTTGGAAATTCGGAATTCTCAAACCCCGGTGGTTGTTCGACGTAGACCTCTTCTCTTATTAGACCATTTAGAAAGGCCGATTTGACATCCATTTGGTATAATTTGAAGCCACGATGTGCTGCAAATGCTAGCATCAATTGAATGGATTCTAATCGTGCCACAGGAGCATAGGTTTCATCATAATTAAGGCCTTCAACCTGACTACAGCCCTTGGCTACCAAGCGTGCCTTGTTTCTAATGATTTCTCCCTTATGGTTCAATTTGTTTTTGAAGACCCATTTGGTTCCAATAAAGGTGGTCTTCTTAGGTCTAGGGACTAAGTCCCAAACTTGACTCCTTTCGAATTGACCTAGTTCATCTTGCATTGCAATAATCCAATCGGGATCATTTAATGCTTCATCAATTTTTCTAGGTTCAATTTCGGAAATTAGGGCAACTTCATTAGCCTCATTCCGGAAGAATGATCTAATTCTAACCCCATGATGGATGTCTCCAACAATTTGGTCTTGGGGATGACTAGAGGCTAATCTAGTTTGTCTTGGTGTTGGTGGTGCTTTGTGAATGGGCTCACTAGACACAAGTTCAGCCTCAGGATCCGGCTGATCTATGGATTGTCTAGGCTCACCGTTATCGGATTCATCACCATCAACAACATTTGGACTTTCATTCAAACTTAGTCTCCTAAGTTCGAATTGGACTTTATCTTATGGTTGACCATTGACTTTTGGAATTTCTTCAAATACAACATCAGAAGACTCCTCAACCAGTCTAGACTTCTTGTTGTAGACTCGATAGGCTTTGCTAACGAGGGAGTACCCGACTAGTATCCCTTCATCAGCCTTTACCATGAACTTTCCAAGGTGGTCCTTGGTGTTTAGGATGAACACCTTACAACCAAACACCCGAAGGTGTTTAACGGTAGGTGGTTTCCCAAACCAAAGCTCATGCGGAGTCTTTCCTAAAAACCTATGAATGAGGACCCGGTTTTGCACATAGCAAGCTGTATTTACAGCTTCGGCCTATAAGTAACTCGGGAGTGAGTACTCATTAAGCATGCTTCGTGCAGCCTCTTGTAGAACACGGTTCTTCCTCTCTACAACACCATTTTGTTGTGGTGTTCTAGGAGTAGAGAACTCATGTCTATACCCTCTATCCTGACAAAATTCTAAAAATCTCTGATTTTGAAATTCACCTCCATGATCACTTCCAATTGTCTTAATTGTTAATGATTTCTCATTTTCTACCCTCCTACAAAAAGAAATGAAAACATCTAAGGTTTGGTCCTTATATTTTAAAAAGTAAGTCCATGTATATCTAGTGAAATCATCAATGATCACAAAGCAATATCTACTTCCATTCAATGATATGATAGTACTACAATCAAATAGATCCATGTGAAGTAAATCTAATGCAATAGAAGTACTTACAGCGCTTTTACCTTTATGAGCAGATTTTGTTTGCTTACCCATTTGACATGCATCACAAAGTTTGTCTTTTTCGTACTTAATGCTTGGTAAGCCACGAACTAACCCCTTGTTGGCCAACTTCCGAATGTTCTTCATGTTCACATGTGCTAGCCTCCGGTGCCAAAGGGTGGACTCTTCTTCTTTTGACATGAAACACTTAGCAGAAACATTAGTATCACTTTTAAAAGAAACTTGATAGATATTGTCTACTCTTGTTCCTACTAGTACCGTGTCTAAAGTGTCATGTCGTCTAACTAGACATTGACTTGGCTGAAAATCAATTGTGTAACCCGTGTCACACAATTGATTGACACTTAGGAGATTAAATTTCATCCCCTTGACTAGAAGGACATTTGAAATTCTAAGACATTCGGATATTTGAATGTCTCCTATTCCTATGACCTTAAGATTACCATTGTTACCAAATGAAACATTACCTCTACTTTTCTTGTGAAGTGTGGTAAACAATGATCTATCCCCGGTCATGTGTTTGGAGCATCCACTATCAACGAACCAAGTTGATAGATGCTCCCCCTCAATCATAACCTACACAATTCGAAAAATAGAAGTTTTAGGTACCCAAACCTTGGGACCTAAAGCGTCAACTAAACAAGTCTTAGGCACCCATGCCTTAACAACTTTCTTTTGACCCTTGGGTGTCCTAGATTGTCTCATACCAGTCCTAGACATCAAGGATACGAATGAGGGTTCTTTGGGATGGTAACCAATACCGGCCCTATTGTAGACTGCCCTTTGGGCATTCAAGATCATGTCTAGAGTTTTAGAGCTAGTTGAGAACTTCTCAAGAATATTCTCGAGTCTCTCAACTTCACACTTTAATGATTGGTTTTCTTCTACTAGCAACTCATCATGCAAACCATTTACATCCTCAACCTTAGAGGATTTCAAAATTTCAACCTCAAGTTTCAAAGACTTAATCTCATCCTCTAACAATTCAACATGCAAATCATTAATGTTATCATCCCTAGATAATTTCAATTGATCAATTTCTAATTGCAATGCTTTAACCTTATTTTTTGACTTCTTAAGCATACTAGTTAAACATGCAATTGCTCTATAACACTTTTCAAGTTCGGGAGAAGTTACCTCTTCATCATCCGACGATGATGAAGCCGCGTTTGAGGAATTGGATGATTCATCACTGCTCTCTTGATCTCCCAATGCCATGAGTGCCACATGCCTTGTGCTCTTCTCCTCCTTCTCTTCATCGGATGAGCTTGAGGATGACTCATCCCAAGTGGCCTTCAAGGCCTTCTTCTTCTTCTTGGATTTTTCTTCTTTCCTTTTGGATTTCTCCTCCTTCTTCTTTAGCTTCGGGCATTCATTCTTGAAATGCCCTTTCCTACCACACTCAAAGCACGAAGCATTAGTCTTATCAAGTTTAGCTTCACTAGAGTTACCTCTACTCTTGAAGCGTCGACCCCTTCTCATCATCCTTCTCACAAAGTTCGCCATCTCGGAGGATGAGGAGCCACTGCCATCTTCCTCGGAATCGGACTCGGATTCAGAAGAGGATGAAGATGAAGTAACTTCCTTCTCCTTCTTCTTCTCCTTCTTCTTCTTATTGGATCGATCCCCTGCAAGTAAGGCAATCCCCTTCTCCTTGGGGCCTTTGTTAGCCATTTCATGCAATTCCATTTCACAAAACAAATCATCTAACTTAACAATGGATAAATCCTTGGATACTTTGTAGGCATTCACCATGGATGACCACAAAGCATTCCTTGGAAATGCTTTTAGTACATACCTCACAAGGTCGCGATTCTCAACCTTTTCATCAATCGAATGAAGCCCATTGAGGACTTCCTTGAACCGGCTATGGAGCTCACTTACCGTTTCATTCTCCTTCATGGAGAGATTTTGGAGTTGATTGAGGAACAAGTCCCTCTTGGCGATTCTTGAATCTCGGGTGCCCTCATGAAGTTCGATGAGCTTATTCCACAAGTCCTTTACACTTGTGAAAGGACCAACCTTGATGAGTTGGTCTTTGTTCATGCCGCATTGTAGAGTGACGATCGCCTTCGCGTCGGCTTCACTCTTCCGAGTTTGTTCGGCTGTCCACCGCCATGATTCGAGTTCTTTGCCTTCATCATCCTTAGGAGGGGTGAATCCCTCCTTCACCGCAAACCAAGTGTTGATGTCCATCTTTAAGTAATATTCCATCTTCGATCTCTAATATTGGAAATCAACGCCATCAAAGAATGGAGGTCGGGTGGTGGAGAAGCCTTCCCTCAATGCCATGGATGTAGCTCCCGGTTGTTAATCCACAAAAAAAAACAGAGCCCCAAGCTCTGATACCACTTGTTGGAACCCGGATGGCTAGAGAGAGGGGGGGGGTGAATATAGCCAAACACTTTGACCTTTGGCACTTATCAAATTTCTGCACTCAACCTTATCAGTAGCACAGCGGAAGAAACAATGGAAACAAAGCAGTGCAGAAAACAGAAATAGAAAACGAAGGCAAATAAACACAAGTAGCAAGATCGCTAACAAGGAGGGTTTACAAGGTTCTGGGATAACTTGCCCCTACTCCTTGGCGTGCCCTTAAGGTGGGTGATCCCTTGATCGTCAGCAGATCAAGCCTCGGTTATCACCGGATAGAAAGCAACCTCCTTCTCGGTGGAGAAACCTCTCCACAGCGTTTCAATCACAGATATATGTTTAAGCACAATGAAACAACAAGAAAGATCTTACTTAGCACTTAGCAAAGACAAGAACACAACAAGCTCCCTCAGAGCTCCACCCAGCGACGATCTCACGCAAGAGCCTTCTCCTCGTGTCTTCTTGCTGTTGGACTCGGAGCTTCTTGTTCTCTCCTTCAAGCACTCAAGTAATGAATGATTGCTTCACAGATTGTAGTTGCTTGCACAAGATGATGGAACTTCAGAACACGCAAGCAAGATGTGGAGAACACAAAGGCGCAGCAAGAACTCAGTTCGCGAACTCTAGAACTCTGCTTCAACGAAGCCTTCTTCCGCCCTTTTGTTTCTCCACTCAGCA
>JAGFNQ010001310.1:450927-479002 GCA_024364735.1 Boesenbergia rotunda | reverse complement strand
CCTGAATCGATCACCAGACCGATCCCAGGTTGTGGATCGATCACCCGACCGATCCACCCCTTTATCGGGTAATTTCTGAGCTTCGCAGTCCAGACTTCCTGCTCGATCACCGGACCGATCAGGAAAACCTCCTGATCGGTCACCAGACCGATCAGGTCGTGACCAGACCGATCAGGCTCCGTCCTGATCGATCATAGAGAGGAACCTGCGATGCTGGATCGTTCTCTAGAACGATCTGCACAGTGATCCTGATCGGTCACCAGACCGATCAGGAGCAGTTCAGCAAGGGAACTCAACCTCACTGTTTGCTCCCTGATCGGTCACCAGACCGATCAGGAGCAAAGCAATGGATGAAACGCATACTCCCTGATCGGTCACCAGACCGATCAGTCATCGCTGGATCGGTCACCAGACCGATCCACGAAGGAGCACCGTGCCAACTCCCTGATCAGTCACAAGACCGATCCAGGGGCTCCAACCTAGCCCTCCAAGCTAGGGTTTCATCCACCTTAGCCCTCCAATCTAAGGATTTTTCACCTAACCCTCCTGTTGGTGCAGAATGCACCCAAGTCAAACCTGTGTTTTGATATTAGCAAAAGGGTTCAAAAGTTAAGGGTTAGTTGTTGTCTAACAAGTTTCTTGAGTGTACAGGAAAAGCCCAAGCGAAGGAATGCTAGGCACTGGCGAAGGACTGCCAGACAGGAAAAGCCCTAGCAAAGGACTGCTAGGCTCTGGCGAAGGACTGCCAGAATGGACAAGCCCTAGCGAAGGAATGCTAGACACTGGCGAAGGGCTGCCAGAAGAAAAGACCTAGCGAAGGGCTGCTAGGCACCAAGCGACGGGCAGCTTGGCAACTCAAGACCTAGCGAAGGACTGCCGGGCAAAAGTCCAACTGGAGGAGCCGGTTGGCACCAGGTAAATTCTCCCGAGAGGAGTAGGTGAGGACGCGTTCCCCTTGAGGGAACATTAGGCGTCGGTTCGACCTAGGGCTCCATTTTGGAGACCAAAGTCAGAACCAAGACAGCTGAAGCTGTAGAAATTAAATTAAATATTTGTTTTATTGTGTTTTGGACTAACCCTGGAAGCAGGACCGAAGGAACGTGTGTCTGCAGCTCAGAATGCCTCAAAGGAAAGAGGCAACTGCTGACCAGGGCGCCCGGAGTGTCCCGGGCGCCCCCAAGGTGAACACAAAACACAAAGAAAGCAAATGAACCTCGACAGTACATTCTGAGAGCGCCCCCGCTGTCCCAGGCGCCCCTATGGCAAACCAACTGAAGAGTTAAGCTGCTGCCGCGTCTGCACTGCGCACCCAGGGCGCCCCCGCTGTCCCGGGTGCCCCCAGCGCACAGGGCGCCCCCAGCCTTACCAAGGAGAGCTCAGCGCTGCGGATAAGGTTTGGCCGGGTCAACCAGGGCGCCCCCAGCGTCCAGGGCGCCCCAGTCAAGGCCTTATCCCGAGGATTAAGGGCTAAGACCTTGACCGCGCCTCTTGCGGATCAAAAGCCACGTGGGGGGGCGCCCCCGTCGACCAGGGCGCCCCCAGGCACTATAAAAAGGGCCCTCGACCCTCTTCTTCAACACACTGCTTTCATTTAACGCATCCAAACGCTCTGACGACCGCGCTCTGCTCCGGAAACTTCCCGACTCAAGAACGAAGCGCCGTCAACCTCCCACTGCACCGAAACTCGATCTACACCGGGAGTTGGTAAAACAAAGTGTATATTTCTATTTACAGTAATTTTGTAATCTCACTCTGTAACCGTTTTGCGCACTATAGAATTGCCCAAAGTAAACGGTCAACGACCATGGGCCTTGGAGTAGGAGTCGACCCAGGCTCCGAACCAAGTAAAAACCTTGGTGTTTGCGTTGTTTGTTTTTATTCCGCCGCGCACTTACTCTTTCTGTTAAATCCGAACATTTTCCGATATTCACCCCCCCTCTATCGGTCTTTCTCGATCCAACACCTCCAAGTTGGGAATTTGCACCTAACCCTCCAAGTTAGGACTTTTCACCTAGCCCTCCAAGCTAGGACTTTTCACCCAACTCTTCCAGATTAGGACTTTCCAAACCTAGCCCTCCAAGCTAGGACCTGACCCTCCAAGCCAGGACTTTTTCACCTAACTCTCCAAGATGGGAATTTGCACCTAACCCTCCAAGTTAGGACTTTTCACCTAGCCCTCCAAGCTAGGACTTTTCACCCACCTCTTCCGAATTAGAACTTTTCACACACCTAGCCCTCCAAGCTAGGATTTTCAACACCTAACCCTCCAGGTTAGGATTTTCCAACACCTAGCCCTCCAAGCTAGGATTTTCCATACCATGCCTGATCCCGACCAGGACTTAATCATAATCATCATAATCAACCTAAACTAAAATCGATGTCAACACCAAAACAACAATCAGGGTTAGACTGCATCAACAATCTCCCCCTTTTTGTTGTTTGACAATCCGATTTTAAGTTTAGGGATTCTCAATCAATTTTTCAACTTCCAGAATCATAGGGGAATCAAGATCCTCCCCCTACAATATAATCATCCTAAACTTAACCAACCAACACTCTCCCCCTTTGTCGAACACCGAAAAGGAGTCTAGATGGACTGTTAAGTTTAAACCATACTCCCCCTTGATAACCGTTTTTGTCGTGTTACGGTTTCAAATACAATTTAAGTACCGAATTCCTCTAAACTAATGTAGCATAGAGTAACTCGAGTCGTCTCCCAACGAATGTAGTTAATGCATGATAATTCTCAGAATTGAATCTTATTGCTTTTGGGTTTTGGATATGAAATTGGGTTTTGGATTTGAACGATTATACTATGAAAAGAAATGACAAAGCAGGTATGAAATCTAGCTCTAATTAAAGAAAGATAGTGCAGGTTAAGAAATCTAATTTATCCTAACTACCATTGCAGAAAAGAAAAGGACAACTGAGAATTAAGCATTGACAAAACTGAACACAGAACAAAAACCTACAGCATTAAAGAAATCTAATCTCCTAACTTAATTGCATTAAACTGAAGACAAGAAACCTAAAGCATGGGAAAGAGCAACACAAAATCTAAGTAAGCAACTAAGAAACGTTACAATGGAAATTATTAGTTCTAAGCAACATTTGATCAAACACATGCAAGGCATACTAAAAATTGATTTAAGTACGTGCCAATTGATAGGGGCAAGATCTATCCAATACAAACGTTTTAACATCAATCACAAACAACTCAATTAAGAATAATCAACATTCACTAACGACACAATTAAACTCAAAATCTGGTGAAGAACAGATGTGAAGGCAACGGCACAAAAATCTAATGAACCACTCAATTTGATATGGAATTGAACTTGCTTGATGGATCTACTGGGAAAGGTGGCTGCCGAATGCTGAAAGCTGACTGATGAGGAGCTGCTGTGAAGGTGAAATGGTGCTGCCGAAACTGGAAATTGAAGTGCAATGGATTGAAGCTGCTGAATCGAGCTGTGAAGAAGTGCTGGAAACAAACTGTGAAGATCTGCTAGAAATGGAATTGCTGTGAAATCTAATTGAACCCAAATGAAACAAGAAATTGCTGTGAAGAAACAAATTGCTGGAAAGACAAGAAAACTAAAGAAATGCAGTAAGAAATTGATCGATGGCGTGCGGTGGAGGATGGATAGTCGTTTTCTCTCCGAACCCCGAAAGAGAAAGCTGTGGTGGAGATGGATGGCTGCGACGGCTGTGTTCGGCTGAAGCTCGGAACCCCCAAAGCCTAGTTGTGGTCGCCGGTGATGAAAATGGAAGAAAGACTGTGAAGGCGGATGGAGTCGACTAGAGCTCGGAACCCCCAAAGCCCTAGCTTCGTCCAGTGGCGTGCGGTGAAGGAGGATGGATGGCGTCTCTCCGAACCCCGAAAGAGAACCTTTACTCTCTTCTCTCTGAACCCCGAAAGAGAAGAGGTGGACGTGGATCGTTGAGACAAGAGCCCCTCGTCTCGGTTGATCGGAGCTCCGGCCGACTAGGGTTCGGAACCCCCTTGCCCTAGCCTTGCGGCGACGATGAAGAAAGAAGGAGGAGAAGGATCGCCGCTGGCCTGCGTGTGGAGTCGATGAAGACCTAGGTCGCGCGATTCTTCCCTTTTTGATCCCCGGCTGCGCGTGGATTCGGTCAGCCAAGCCACAGCTCGAGTTTGATTCCTGGGTTCAGTCAATCAGTGTGGTTCAGCCAAACCAAGCAGTTGATTCAATCAGTCAAGCCAGCTTCGGTTCAGTCCTGGGTTCAATCCAGCTTGGGTTCAATCAGCACTTGGTTCAGTCAAACAGCTCAGCCAAGCCAGCTTCAGTTGGTTCAGCTCTGGTTCAGTCTAGTTCAGTCTAGTTCGAGTTCAGTCAAGCCAACTCTTGGGTTCAGTCCTAGCTTGGGTTCAGCCCAGAACTCAAAGCTCATTAGTAACGGACGGCCGAGATCGATTCAGCTTCATCCAACGGTCAGATCTCTTCCGATCTGAACCAAACTTCACAGATTCCAATCAATGGTCCTGATCTACCTGTCCCCAGCTCGGATTAACCAGATCAGTGGCGGATGGTCCAGATCTTCCCTTTTCTTGAACGGATGGTCTAGAACATCTTAAGCTCGATCCAACGGTCAGATCACTTCCGATTTGGCTGAAATTTTCAGATCTTGGTCTCTGGTCATGATTGATTCTATCTTGGACTCGGATCGACCAGAAGTTTTTTTCAAAGAGAGATTTTTTCACATAGAGAGATTTTTTTTTTCAAAGAGAGATTTTTTTTTTCACACAAGCATTCGTCCATATACACTTGTCTCCCCCCCCCCCCCCCCCCCCACACTTAAAATTTGACCATCTCGGGCAAGATAGTAAAGCATGATAACCTCTAAAACTCACAATAATAGAGGCTGATAATAGAGAAATAAAAATATAACTCATCATGCAATCACCTTATGCTCTCATCGCATGTTCCAAGGAAGAATAAAATAATAAAGATATGGCAGTGAAAATGTAATGACAATGAAAAGATCTGATAAAGTAGAGACAATGAAATATGAAAGCAATAGGTGAAATACCCAGTAGTGACAATATCAAAGGAGAGGAAAACTAAAAGTTCAACAAGAAAGATTGCCTCCATCATATTCATGTAAGCTTATGCTATTGTAATTTCAAAAAGAATCAAAGCAAGTTCTAGAGTGTCAAGTATCACAAATGCTATCACACATAAGAGGATTAAGGATAGGCATGGCAATATCCTCACTAGGTGAACAATAAAACTGTCATGCTTAATCTAACAAGATAGAGTCTATCACCACAACAAATGACTAAATGCAATTAATATCCCCAAGCATACCAAGGAAACCAAAACTCGATAATCAGACTTAACTATCTTTTATGATTCTCAAAGCATAATAAAGGAACATGTAAGGAGATACAACTCGAAATCAAACAAGATTTATTCAAAGCCAAACAAAATGCAAAATGAGAAAACAAAGTATAAATGCAAAGTATAAAAGTAAACAAACATGCGAGTATAACATAAAGAAAAACAAGAAAAGTAAAGTAAAGGAACAAACTCCCCTTTATTCTGGTGGACGGAGCCTATCCAGAAGTAGCCTCCATCTTGGTAGTGGAGGAGTCTGGGTGGCTGGGAATGTTGAAACTCCCCCACACTTGAATTTTGCAGAAATATGTTCAGGTGGCCGCAGGCGATTCAGGTTCAAGAGCCATTCAAGGGGTGGAGTGCTTTTAATTAAAGTAAGATCATCTCCTCCTTCTTGATGCCCTTTAGAAGTCCTTCCAGGAGGCTGAAGTCTGTTCAGTTGGAGCACCCACTCCTGGAGTCTTCTGGACCCTGCAAAATAATGTAATACCTCTCTCAAGTGTTCAGGGTCAGAAAGAAATGATATAAATTCAGTCTCTGCATTAAATGAATCCAAAACTGCATCATATTCAATTAAATCAAATTCTGGTACCTCAATAAAATTTTCAAAATCATTTCCTACAAAATTTTCATCCAAATACTCATCACAAATAAAGAAATCAATTTCTGGCTCATCAATAGAAATTTCACAATTATTTTCAATCAAGGGTGTATTAAGCAATGTATCACAGCCAATCAAATCAATCTCAGATATTTCCATAAGTTTCTCACATTCAACCTCAGCATATGATATAGCAAGAGATTCATCAAAATAAATAACATCCATTTCAGGCACTTCTAAAAAATTTTCACTATCCATATCTACAAAAGATGTATCAAGTGATTCATCATAGCAAACAACATCAATTATAGGTGCCTCTAAAATTATTTCGCAATTCATATTTACAATGGATGTGTCAAGTAATGCATGATGATCAATAAAATCAATGTTTGGTACCTCTATTGGATTTTCACAAACAATCTTTACACAAGGTATATCAATAAACTCATCAGAATCAATAACATCAGCACTAGGTACCTCACTGCATTTTTCTGAAGAAAGGGGAGAAATACTTACCTGAGCGTGCTGGAGAATACCTGGAGGTTCTACAGGGGTAGATGTATCCATGGCTTCCTCCTGGTCAAGTACATGCTCCTCTTCAGCCTCAGACTCTGGTGGACAATCAACTGGTGATCCTTGGGTGCTTGCTTCCACCATGCAAGTCCCTACACTTTCTGGTTCATCATCTAAATCTTGTGGTGGTCCCTGGGGCTTAGTGCAATCCCCTACACTTATTGAATCATCTCCTCTGCATGCTTCTTCTGTAATATCTGCAACAACAACATCAGAAAAATTAGGACCACTAATAACACTATCATCACAAAATAAAAGACTAGAATGGTCCTGTGGAGCTTCAGTTTCTTCTTCTGGAGTTGAAAAATTTGGAATTGGATTTTGAATAGGAGTCTCCTGAGGAATGCATGCTCTAGGTGCCCAGACTTTAATGTATTCTTCTTCTTCTTCTTCTAAAATTGCAAGATCCATTAAAGAAAGATTTGGCCCTGCACTAGGGTCACCTTGAACTTGCATTTGATTCATTTGACTAGCAATTTGTCCAACGCCTCTTTCTATGTCTTGAAGCCTTTGCTGCTGTTGATGATATTGTACAACTAGTTGATAAATCTCCTCAATTCTTTGTTGTTGTGCCTCATTCTCATTAAGATTCTCAAAGCCTCCTTGGTTAGCATAGCTCCTTGACTGATTTTGAAAGGATGAAGTAGGCTGAAAATTTTGAGCTTGCTGATTTGGTTGAAAACATGGCTGTTGAGGCTGATTAAAGGGCTGATATTCTTGGCAGCTATCAGAGGTTATGGAGAGCTGATATTCTTGGAAACTTTGCTGGGAGTTGTAGCCTTGAAAGTTCTGATTTTGTTGTGGAAAATTCTGTGGCAAGGGCTGAAAATTTTGATTTTGAAACCCTTGGTTGTAAGGCTGAAAATTTTGATTCAAGGGCTGTGTGGGCTGATAAAATGGCTGGTTTTGAGGCGGTTCTTGCTGAAATGTTTGACACACTTGTTGCCCCTGATAAAATGGCTGGAATTGAGGTTGAAATTGATTATTTCCATGCTGAAAATTTTCAAAAGGGTGCTGGAAATTGCTTTGGAAATTTGATAGACCTTGTTGAAAACTATGATTGGGCTGCTGAAAACTCTGAAATGGTGGCTGCCCGTTCTGAAAATTCTGATTTGGTTGAAAATTTTGAAATGATGGTTGATCTTGTGGATAAGGTTGCTGAAAATTGGGCTGAAAATTCTGGAAAATTGGCTGCCCGTTCTGAAAATTCTGGAAATTCTGGAAATTGCTGGAATTTTGCTGAAATTGTTGGAATTGTTGTGGTTGCTCAAATTGTTGTTGTGGTGGCTGAAAAAACTGATTTGGTTGCTGATTGAATGGTTGGTTCTGCTGAAACTGTGGACACGGCTGCTGATAAGTGGATGAAAACATTTTGAACCTGCACCCCTGTCACAAAACAACCAAGAAAAATGGCAGCAACCGTATATAAAAGATAAAGCAATCAGAACAAAATCAAAAGATAGAATTATCAAGCACCACTACATTCCCCGGCAACGACGCCAAATTTGATAACCGTTTTTGTCGTGTTACGGTTTCAAATACAATTTAAGTACCGAATTCCTCTAAACTAATGTAGCATAGAGTAACTCGAGTCGTCTCCCAACGAATGTAGTTAATGCATGATAATTCTCAGAATTGAATCTTATTGCTTTTGGGTTTTGGATATGAAATTGGGTTTTGGATTTGAACGATTATACTATGAAAAGAAATGACAAAGCAGGTATGAAATCTAGCTCTAATTAAAGAAAGACAGTGCAGGTTAAGAAATCTAATTTATCCTAACTACCATTGCAGAAAAGAAAAGGACAACTGAGAATTAAGCATTGACAAAACTGAACACAGAACAAAAACCTACAGCATTAAAGAAATCTAATCTCCTAACTTAATTGCATTAAACTGAAGACAAGAAACCTAAAGCATGGGAAAGAGCAACACAAAATCTAAGTAAGCAACTAAGAAACGTTACAATGGAAATTATTAGTTCTAAGCAACATTTGATCAAACACATGCAAGGCATACTAAAAATTGATTTAAGTACGTGCCAATTGATAGGGGCAAGATCTATCCAATACAAACGTTTTAACATCAATCACAAACAACTCAATTAAGAATAATCAACATTCACTAACGACACAATTAAACTCAAAATCTGGTGAAGAACAGATGTGAAGGCAACGGCACAAAAATCTAATGAACCACTCAATTTGATATGGAATTGAACTTGCTTGATGGATCTACTGGGAAAGGTGGCTGCCGAATGCTGAAAGCTGACTGATGAGGAGCTGCTGTGAAGGTGAAATGGTGCTGCCGAAACTGGAAATTGAAGTGCAATGGATTGAAGCTGCTGAATCGAGCTGTGAAGAAGTGCTGGAAACAAACTGTGAAGATCTGCTAGAAATGGAATTGCTGTGAAATCTAATTGAACCCAAATGAAACAAGAAATTGCTGTGAAGAAACAAATTGCTGGAAAGACAAGAAAACTAAAGAAATGCAGTAAGAAATTGATCGATGGCGTGCGGTGGAGGATGGATAGTCGTTTTCTCTCCGAACCCCGAAAGTGAAAGCTGTGGTGGAGATGGATGGCTGCGACGGCTGCGTTCGGCTGAAGCTCGGAACCCCCAAAGCCTAGCTGTGGTCGCCGGTGATGAAAATGGAAGAAAGATTGTGAAGGCGGATGGAGTCGACTAGAGCTCGGAACCCCCAAAGCCCTAGCTTCGTCCGGTGGCGTGCGGTGAAGGAGGATGGATGGCATCTCTCCGAACCCCGAAAGAGAACCTTTACTCTCTTCTCTCCGAACCCCGAAAGAGAAGAGGTGGACGTGGATCGTTGAGACGAGAGCCCCTCGTCTCGGTTGATCGGAGCTCCGACCGACTAGGGTTCGGAACCCCCTTGCCCTAGCCTTGCGGCGACGATGAAGAAAGAAGGAGGAGAAGGATCGTCGCTGGCCTGCGTGTGGAGTCGATGAAGACCTAGGTCGCGCTATTCTTCCCTTTTTGATCCCCGGCTGCGCGTGGATTCGGTCAGCCAAGCCACAGCTCGAGTTCGATTCCTGGGTTCAGTCAATCAGTGTGGTTCAGCCAAACCAAGCAGTTGATTCAATCAGTCAAGCCAGCTTCGGTTCAGTCCTGGGTTCAATCCAGCTTGGGTTCAATCAGCACTTGGTTCAGTCAAACAGCTCAGCCAAGCCAGCTTCAGTTGGTTCAGCTCTGGTTCAGTCTAGTTCAGTCTAGTTCGAGTTCAGTCAAGCCAACTCTTGGGTTCAGTCCTAGCTTGGGTTCAGCCCAGAACTCAAAGCTCATTAGTAACGGACGGCTGAGATCGATTCGGCTTCATCCAACGCTCAGATCTCTTCCGATCTGAACCAAACTTCACAGATTCCAATCAATGGTCCTGATCTACCTGTCCCCAGCTCGGATTAACCAGATCAGTGGCGGATGGTCCAGATCTTCCCTTTTCTTGAACGGATGGTCTAGAACATCTTAAGCTCGATCCAACGGTCAGATCACTTCCGATTTGGCTGAAATTTTCAGATCTTGGTCTCTGGTCATAATTGATTCTATCTTGGACTCGGATCGACCAGAAGTTGACCGATGGCTCAGATCTAGCCGTTCTCTAGAATGGACGGCTCCTATCAATCCGATGCTTGATCCCTTTGATCTGGATCCAATGCTGACTCAAGTCTGACCCGATTTGATCTAGGTCCATGATCAATTGAAGCCTACAAAATAATATCCAAATTTAGTGCCAAAAATATCCCAAATATACAAAGATTAGAATTAAAAGTCAAAATGAAGGGAATACATGAAACCTAATAAAATTGCAAACTTAAGCATATAAAATATGGATCAAACATGGATTTAAGAGCCTAAAATAATCAACAAAAATGGTGGTTATCACCCCTCAACCCTAGGGGTATCCCAAAACAACAAAGATTTGATTGATTTTTGATAAGCATATGAATACACATGACAAATAGATATAGGCATGGCAAAACAAGCATGAGCATAGTTATGTATCAAATATGCAGACAGTACAGCATAACATCAACAATAAGCATACGCAAGTAAAATAGACATGCAAGGCAAATTCAGAAAAGTCAAAGCATAAACCATCCAGAGAAATGACAAGATGCAAGACATATGCATCAAAGTCAAAGTACAAATAAATAGGACACTCATCATAAAAGTTAATGTCATCAATCCCCTACGTGGTCATCATCTGAGGAATCAGCAATGTAGATAACGTCCCCTGGTAGAGGAATGCTGGGGGACCCACCACCAGGATACGCATGATGGTACCACTCCTCATACCACGCATCCTAGAATGAGCTGATCTCAGAGACATCAGATGCTAGAGCATCGAGACGGCGATCGAAAGACTGACACTCTGAGCTGACCTCCCGTCGCCAGAGCTCAGAGATATGTAACTCGTGCTCCACCAGCCGCTCTATCTCCGCAACCTGCCAGCGTAGGTCAGGAGCCCACCCGTCGTAATCTGCAGTATCAGCTGGCGGTCCCTGGTCATGAGCTGCTCTCGGTAGCTCTCCCTCACGTCTGCGATCCTTCCACCTTAACCCCTGGGGCCCGAGAACAATGCCGGACTAAGCGAGCATGCGACGGTCCAGACGGCAGTCTTGTTGAACCATGGGTACAATGCGGCCCTGTGAAACATCAATGCCAACTGACTCCAGCCAGGCAGTGATTATATGGCCAAATGACATGTAGACTGTCTGGGTGTATGGCAGACTATGGACAATGATATTGAAATAGACCGAAGCCACTGGATCAAAATCTAACTGCTGATGCATTCCGTAGAGCATCAAGCAGTGGAACGGGTGAATCTCATCCAGGTGTTTCGAAGTAGTTGGTAGGAGACAATTGGTGATGATCTTAAACAACACATAGTCAACAGGGGAAAGACGAAGAGCAGGAAATGTGAGAAAATCACGGGTGCGCTCACCGGAACCCCTTGGCCTGGGATGGCCTAGAAAGTACTCGTAGATGGAATCAGGAGTTTCTCCATCGAAGGGAACCGGAAGAGGATCAGGAGGGTAAGGGTAGAGAAAGAAATCATTTGCTGACCGACGACAACTAAGAAAATCAGTAAAAATCGATCGATTAAAATCAAGGTCAACACTGGCAACACGAGTCCTCCACCCCGTTCTCTCTCCACTCACCATGTTATTATAGAATTCAGAGACCAAGTCAAGGTTGATCGGCCTCTCAAGGTAAAGAATGGATTGAAGATTATAATGTGCAATAAGTTATCGGACTGTTGGGCAATGTTCATAGATGAAGGATTGGTCTATAGTTCGACATGGCATTAGTTTGAAATTGTGCCACTGGAAGTTTAGGGCCAAAGTACTATTCTGAAATCTAGTATGTGGGGGTGGCAGAGGCCTTGGAGGAGGTGTAGATGTTGAAGGGCCTTTGCCCTTTGAGCTTCCCTCCATAGGTTCCTTACCCTTAGAAGATTTTCTAGAGATTGGAATTGGTCATAACAGAGGATTTGATCAAGTGATTCGAATCATAATATAAGTTAAGATTTGAACAAGATGTAATCAAGAGGTAGACATTAGATCAAAAGGAGGACAATAATGAGGTGAAAGATAGATTTGAACATAATCATATGGTGAAGCATGGAAAGAAAGATCACGGCCAACACAAGAAGATCACGACACAACACAAAACATGGTTAGCGTTAAAGCATAATTTATGAACTAATTGAAGGGAAAACTGAGCCAAAACTCACTTTGGTGCCATTGGTGAGGTTCTTGAAATCTGAAAGGAAGAAAGGCTTGCGCAGGAGAAACCTTCGGCGCAAGAGAGATCGCAAAGCCCCTCAGCAAGAGAGAATGTCGCAGGACGCAGGAAGAAGACAGAGCTCAAAAGAACCCTCTTAGAGCCGCATGCGGGGAGGAAGATGAAGGCACTGGGGAGGCTCTCGCACGAAGTGAAGGTCGCGCAAGTGGGAGGTTTCGGCGCTAGGGTTCGGCAATGAAAGGTTTCGAAGGAATTAATCGGTTGGTGGATCGGTCCACCAACCACAATTTAATGCGTTTGAATGGATCACCGTTCGATCTGATAGCGCCCGGACCGATCAAGCTTTAGCCTGATTGAACTGACCTGGTCCTGATCAGTCGGGTGACCGATCAGGCGCGCTCCTGATCGATCAGCTGATCGATCAGGACATGAACAGTAGGGTTCGCAGGGAAACCTGTGAGCCCCATGATCGGTCTGTGGACCGATCACCATAGGGTGCCAGATCGGTTTGGGGACCAATCCAGGCTAGCTCAGTAAGTTTGGTCAAGATTTCGTAAGGTCACTGCTGCCCCTCTGATCGGTCTGTGGACCGATTGTTACAGGATGGAGCTAGATCGGTCCGGGGATTGATCAGCCCTACTCCTGATCGGTCCAATGACCGATCAGGGTTCCTGAAACTTTCAGATACGATCTGAAACTTTCAGTTTCAGATTGTTACATGATTTCCAAAGGGATTTGGTGAAGGATATCGATCTTGGAAGCCGTCCCTCGTCTATAATTGATCCCCAATCAAAGATCAAGGGTCGTTAGGGTTTGAACAAGTCACTTTGCTCCACCAAAGTGGAGTCAAACTCAAACAACAATCATTCAAACAATTTGTGCCAAATCCAGGGTTCCAATCAAGTTTCCTTGATTGGAATGTCCAAGTATGATCATGGAGCCAAATACACATATGTTATGCATTGGTTTTCCCCATACTTGGTGACCGAATTGATTATTATCTCGTCAACTTAATTTCTCAAGGGATGCATTGACATTTTGAGAAATTTAGTTGATCCTAACAACTCACCCCATTTCTAGCAAACAAAAATGTTTTGGTAAACCTTATAGTTTGTGTGAGATGTCCCCAAAGATACCCAATTGTTTCCCAACAATTTGAAATAATCATGAAGGGTTTTGTATGCATTTAGGAAAACTATGCAATCGGCCCTGAGATGATCTGGAGGATCATGATATTTTGATGTGTGGGCAACATGGTCAAGTTAGGGTTTGTGTTGTTCTCACATGTGTACATGAGTGTGCAGGTGTACATGTACGCATGGACTTGGTTGACGTCTTCAGGTGAAGGATGGCATGGAGGTAAGCTGAAGGCTTACGTGCGCATCCGAGGGACCATTGATAGCAGAGATGATGAGCCGAGGGACGCAGACTTCGAGGCGTACGTGAAGGGTGGCATGGAGGCAAGCTGGAGGCTTGCGTGCGCATCCGAGGGACGAGGGCCAAAGATGGAGAGGGCGTGAAGGCAACAGTCAAGACTGCTGATGAAGAGTCAACTAGGTTGAGAGTGGCTGAGTATGAGTGCTTGTACTCAGGGGCTAAGTGACGGGCCCAAAATATACTAATTAATTTGTCACGAAATGTATGGGCTCATCAAATTTAAATATCAATGAATGAATAACTGGAAACCCTTTTACAATCAAAAGTATGAAAATGTAATATAGGGGCCACAGGTCGTATTTTTCTCGGGGACTAGTTGTCGTGTTTGATTCGAACTTGTATTTAGGTGTCGTTTGTGTTTTCGGGTTTCAAATAAAATCTGGAATTTGGGTTCAATTATGAATGAAATCACAAGGAAACGTAAGGATATTTAACTTATGTCTAAACCAAGTGATGGCAATGAATGATTCAATCAAGAGACTATTTATCTAATGAATTCATCCTTGTCAAATTTGGAAGTCAAAGATGTTATCTAATCAAATCTGATTTCGACTAGCACCAATGCAAAGAAATGCAAATCATTTTATAACCAAACAGCTGCAAACTTAATGCCAAGCCTCTACTTGATACAAAAGTGCCGCAAAGGGAAAACTTGATACCAAGAGCTAAGATGCAAGCTTAACACTGCTGAAAAGTGGGTTTACCATTCAGAAATGATATAACTACAAAAGATACTGATTTAGAGCTCAAGAATATACTATAAATTGCACTCCACTTAATAAATCTGCAGGATTGCAGAAACAAAACTGCTCACTGGAACATTCAGAAATCAGAAATGGAATGCAAACATGAAGCAAGTTCAATTTGAGTTCAGATAAGATCCGGCAAAGCTAAATTCCATTAACACAACTTCAGCAATGATGAACTAAAACTCTGCACAACAAATTGAAGCTATCGAATGCATGGACTGGTAAGTTCAGATTCAATTGCAGCATTCCAGCAACAGAACAGTTGCGGAAACACTTTGATCAACTTGCAATCTGATGCAAGGATTCACCAAACCATAACCTCTTGATGTGTTGCACTCGAAATTGAAGAATGCAGCAAATTTCAGCCTTAGATCTGAAACTGTCGAGTGCAGTAAGAGATACAGAATTTCAGAAACTGAATGCAGGGATTAAAGGTACAGATCAGTAACAATTCGAATGCAATTGGAACTTAATTTAAGGACAAAAGCTCACAGAAGATTGAGCTAAACTTGGCACCATTCAAAGCTCTGCACAATTCCGAAACTGTCAATGCAGAATCAGTTCAGAACTGCAGATCAATTCGAGTGCAAACAAACTCATGAAGCAAACATCAATTCGAGTGTGCAGTTTAATGTCAAATGATATGTAGAAGATTCGAAGGTTCTCTTGACAAAACGTAAGAAACAAATAGCACTTAAGCTGATAGACTTAGAATCCAATTCATGTGCAGAAATGAATTTCAAATGCAGAAACTGATGAATTAAAACTGATACACAGCTGGATTTCAGAAACAGAAGCTGAACAAAAGAAAAAAATTCAGAAATGATACTACATATGAAACACTTGGATCACATAACTGAATTCGAATTAGAATTAAACTAGAGAATTTTGGAACTAAACTGAAATCTGCAACAAAAGGTTGATACGCAAGCTGAAAACAGAGGTAAAACTGATACGGAAGGATTAAGCAACAACTAAACTAGAATTAAAAGCAAGTATCCACTACAAACATTCCCTAGCTAATAAACCAGTAGAAACCAATCCTAATTTAAGCAAAACAATTGCATTAAACCAAGTTACGAATCTGAAATTTCAGAAACAGGAACTAAACTACAGCAGAAACGAAATTTACAGCTACAAACGAAAATTTACTAATTAAACTAAACATCGATCTCTTCCCGAGCTCCAGAACTCCTTGTTCGTCACGCAAGGGTGAGCATCGAACCCGCAAGCTCAACAAACCAATGGAAAACAGCCTCTATGAATCGATTTAACCCAACTTGGCTCAAAGCTGAAAACAACAATCGATTAACTAAATCTCGCAATGTGGTATGGCGATGATGATTTGGGGATGTTCTGAGCTCAGCCGAGGACCCTCAAGCTAGCTCGGATGGATGTGAAATGGCAGAAAACGAGACCAAGCCAATCATCTCACAAATCTGACGAGACCCTCAATCATCTCTATTTTTGGCCAAAATTGAGCTGGAATCCTCACGGAAAGCCCTTCCCAAAGATCTAGAACTGGATCAAGGATCGAAATCGATGTGGTCACGCCCTCTGTTGAAGAAAATTGCGATCGAAATGAAGAACAGCTGAGAAAGGAGAAGAACTGCGGAAGCTACGGCGAGGATGCGACGAGGATGAGCTGCGCTGATTTTTTGATTAAATAGAAACAAATGGACGGCTCAGATTAATCGGAGGAGATCCAACGGTAGATCTTGGTCTGATTGGAGCCAAACTTTTATGATGATGATCTGGGGTCAGGATCTGCCTTGTGGTAGCTCGGATCCTCCAGATGTGCAACGGATGGTCCAGATCAACTCTATCTGTGATTGGACGCTCTAGAGCCCTCCTTGCTTGATCCAACGGTTGATCTAGCTCTGATTGGGATGAAACCTTCAGATCTTGATCATAGAGCTTGATCAACCCTAACCCTAGCTAGGATTGCTTCAGATCGTCCCGGATGGCTCAGATCTAACCGCTCTTGAATCGGACGGCCCGGATTGATCATAGGCTTGATAATTCGATCCGGTTCACATCCGACTCAGGTTTGACCCAATATGCCCTAAGTCCTTGAACCTTTGGTGCCTACAAAAATAAATCCAAAATTTAGTGGCCAATTAATCCAATTTAATGTAAATTTGCAATTAAGTCCAAAATAAAGGTAAGTTCTAAAACCTAGGGCAATTTCACAATTAATCAATAAAAATATGAGTCAAACATGGATTTTAACATCTAAAATAATCACAAAAATGGTACTTATCACTAAGCCGAGAGGGTTGAGTGCGGAGAGAACTATACTCGGAGAAAAAACCCTAGGTTTAGGTGTAGGGCAGTCGACTGCCCTGGGGCAGTCGACTGCTATGGGCTGGAACAGGCTGGCAGAATTTGAACGTTGTGCTGTAACGGTCGAATCTGGGTGGGACCAGGTGACTGCCATTTGGGCAGTCGACTGGTAGCGGCTGTTTCAAATTCAAGCCCTATTTAAAGGGGCTCGTTTTCTCCTATTGTTCTTGACGAAACTTGTCTTGGTTAAAGGCAAGTTAGTAGTCTTTGGGCTCAAGGTTGTCAAAGGTGTTGTGGTGAGGTTTCTCCACCCACAAGGAGCGACGAGAGCTAGCCGGAGGTTATCCGGGGAGTGATCCACCGACGGATTCTTGGATTAGTCACCCGGCCGGGGTGGATACCAAGTAAATTCTGATTGTTAGCGTTGTTTATTCTTTTTATTATTGTTTCCGCTGTGCAACTAACAACGCAGGTACAAGAAAGATCCATGATTCGCTATTCACCCCCCCTCTAGCGGACATAATCGATCCTAACAATTGGTATCAGAGCAAGGACTGCTCTTGATCGGACTAACCGCCGAGGGAGCACTTGCTATAGGAAAAGGGTCATGGAAGACAAGTTAGGTGACGATATCAACTCGCCACCATCATACGAGCATGAAAACTTTGACTATTGGAAAGATAGAATGAAGATGTGGCTCGGGATGGATTGGGAGTGTAGAATGATGATAGAAGAGCCCTTTGAGATTCCAAAGGACAAGCACGGAAAGAAGCTTCGCCCTAGATATTGGAATCAAGAACAACAAAATGAGTCCAAGGCAAATGAAAAGGTAATTGCAATTTTAGTAAATATTTTGCCTAACAATATTTTGAGTTATGTAGGTGAATACCAAAATGCCTATGAGTTGTGGACCAAGTTGATAGAATATCACAAGAATTCTACACAAGCTCAAGAAAAAGAAAAAGAAATTGGATTGTTACCATCAGAGGAGGTATCAAGTTCAAAAATTGAAAGGGGGGAGAGACCCTCATTAATTCCGGATCAAGAGGAAGCTTCCACCTCTTCCAAGGTTGAAGAAGTAGTCAACCTAGTCTCCACCTCCACCAAAGCAAGCAACAAAGATCACATCATATGCTTCAGTTGCAACAAAAGGGGGCACTACAAGGACAAGTGCCCAATGGGTAAAAAGGAGGTAAAATCTAAACCTAATTTAAGTCCCTTTAAATCTAACAAGGATTGTAGGAATGGAGAAGTCCAAGAAAGGAGGAAGAGAATTAGATGTTTCACATGCGGGGAGCTAAGACATTACCACACAGAATGCCCAAGGAAAAGAGGGCTTAACAAGATGAAGCATCTAAGAAGATGGAAAAAAGGAAAAAAGGAAAAAGAGGAGCATGGATCAAGGGGGAGCTACAAAGGTAAGGGAGGTAATCCCTAACTTTACTTATGCTCAAAATGCATGTTTGAATGTTAGAAGTAATAATAATTGTTTGCCCATGCGTAACCTTGGTTTTAAATATCATGATAGGAACAGAAACACTTTTGCGTGCCAAAACACTAAGAATTCTATACTTCATGATACATCGAGGAAGTTTATACCTAAGGATCAAGGTGCCAATCCTAAGGAAGGGAGGCACATGCCCAGGATGGTGAGTAGACCCAGGCATGATCAAACTAGGTATTATGATACTAAGGTTAGGAATCTAGAAAAGGAAAATCAAACCTTAAGGGCAAAGCTTGATCACTTAGAAAAGAACCTAGAGAAAGTCATTAAGGGATCCAAGGGATTAAATGTGACACACAAGGATCAACAATCTAGGAATGGTAGGTCAGGATTAGTATACCAACCTAGGAAGGCAAAGGTTGACAAAATGTCATATTCTAGGATGCCTTTTGTTTATGATAGAGAAAAGACCAACAATGGCAAGGAAAATCCATTTAAAGAGAAAAAGGAAGAATTAACCCAGGGCAAGGTATGGAAAATCAAGAAAGTAAGGGTTGAAGATCAAGAAGCATCGAAAAAGCACCGGTGTGGGCTTGCCTTTGTAGAAGAATTACCAAGGGAGGTAATTAGGGCTAGGAGCTCAAGGGAGAGCTCTGGAAGCCGAAATGGGTTCCATGGTCAATGGATCTCAGGTGGTTTCCTTCTAGGAGATTGAAAAGGACAATAGGGTGTGCCAAGAGGTATAAAAGGGTAAGGTTAGTCTTAATTCTAGAGAATTGACACACTAAAGGAAGGATTGAAGGAAAAGGTGAAATTGGAGTTTTAATCAAGACAAATCGATTGTAATGCCCAAATACCATGTGACTTGATGCCATGAAGCGACTATGAATGGATATAAGTGTTGGTGCAAGTTGCATCAATGATGTTCTTCTTTAAGTGTTTTAATGTTTGACAATACACTTAAGTCAGTGATATATTGAACAGACAAAGGGGAGCAAAGGAGAAGTAACCCAAGTTGAAGAAATGTCCTAGTTAACCTAGGTATTGAAACCCTAAGACCTAACGAAGGGCTGTTAGGCACCTAGCGAAGGGCTGCTAGGTATCGTAACCTTAAGACCTAGCGAAGGGCTGCTAGGTATCAAAACCCTAAGACCTAGCAAAGGGCTGCTAGGCACCTAGCGAAGGGATGCTATGCATAGAAGACCTAGCGAAGGGCTGCTAGGCACCTAGCGAAGGGCTGCTAGGGAATGAAGACCTGGCGAAGGACTGCTAGGCGCCTAGCGAAGGATTGCTAGGTAATGAAGTCTTGGTCCAAGGGACTGAACAACTTAGCTGAGCGATGACTAAGGACAGGAGTAGAGACGGGTCGGGGTTCGGGCGTCTCGAGATCCGGAGTAATCGGAGGCTAAGCAAAAGTCCATCCGAAGGACTGGGTGGCAACCGTCTCATGAAAGGAGTAGGTGAAGGGCGAGTTCTCAGGGATAGAAACTCGTGCCGGTTCGACCTAGGGTTTCGTGCAAATCCGAAGTTCGAACCAAGTCCTCAAGGCTAACATTATATATATCTATGCTTTGTGTTTGTGTATCTTGCAGGTATCAAGAACCGGAGACAAAACAGGTAAACCAGGCAAAAAACCGCTCTTGCAGGCATTAAGCAGGGCGCCCCCATCATTGGGGGCGCCCCCATGCAACCAGGGCGCCCCCAACAGTGGGGGCGCCCCCAGACAGCACTAACGAAGTAGTAAACATGAAGCAGGCAAAACAGGTGTCAACCGGGGCGCCCGGATTCGTAGCTATTTTGCTGTTTCGAAGTCAGAACACAGGATAAGCCCTCACGGGGGCGCCCGGAGCGTCCGGGGGGCCCTGGTCAATGATCTTATCACCTGCGGCCAGGTAGGCGCAAGGATAAGGTTTGACCGAGTCTTCCGGGGCGCCCCCAGCGTCCAGGGCGCCCCCAGGAGGCCTATATAAGGGGCTTCGACCCCTCTGCTTCAGACATGACTTCCAAGAACCATTCCAAACATTCTGACCGACGACAACGTGCTAGAAACGAGGCTCTACGACCGGGAGGCTCCAGGAGGAAGTGCGCGACACTTCGGAGGTCCAGATCGGCCGAGTTTCAGATCCTTTTTGTTCGGTTTGAGTTTACTATTACGCACTTAATTTTACATATATTTTGATTGTAAACTTGCACTGTAAGTCGGGTTTCTCCGCCTCCGGAAAGTCCGGGAAGGAGACCAATAGTGGACGGGCGTTCCCGTGCATAGGTCTTGGATGTACTGACCCTGGGGGGTCGGGAACCAAGTAAAAATCCGCTGTGTCACTGTCTTGTTTTTCGTTCTATTTATTTTCCGCTGCGCTACTAATATTCTAAGTCTAGAACGAATGAAAGCTTTACGAAGATTTCCGAAAGATTTTGAACGGTCGATATTCACCCCCCCCCCCTCTATCGACGGCACCGGTCCAACAATAAGGAGAAGCATCAAGGTACGGTCAAAATTAGAACTCTTGGGAAAGGTTTCATGACACCTTTGAGAGAAATTTTGGAGTTTGTACCAATCTAAAGACTTGGAATGATTTTAAATGAAATTATATTTTTCCTAAGTAAATATAGGATCCACAAATCTTCTCACAAAATTTTAGATTTTTTGGGAATTTATGGAATTATTAGTGCATTACTGAATCTCGGGCTGGAAAACCAAGTTTCAGATACCAGTCACTTGCCCGTGAACACTGAACTCTCTGTGGGTTCTCGCAGGCGACTGCCCAAGGGGCAGTCACCTGCCCATGGGGCAGTCACCTGCCCATGGGGCAGTCACCTGCCCATGAACCCAGAACCCTACTGTGGGTTCTCGTAGGCGACTGCCCATGGGGCAGTCACCTGCTAAGCGAGGGTTTAAAAGGGTAAAACCGCGCAGGGGGTGGCCAAACCTAGGTTTTTGGTGTTCCACCCCCTGCGACTTCTTCTCCTTCCAAGTCTCTCTCTCGTCCTCAACCTCTCCCTAACCCTAAAACTCCTCCCTAAGCCCTTCTTCAACCTTGATCTACTCCTAGGGCTAGTTGAAACTCTCATTTTCAAAACCAATCTAAGATCTCTCCGAATCTCAAGGTCTCAAGATGCAGAGAATCAAGAGGTATTATGATTTAGAGTTTAGTTTTCATTAAGTTTGTGGTTTTGGAACTAATGTGGTATTTTGTGCATGTTTTCCTTGACATTGTCCTTGTTTTGGGGGTGTCCTGGTGCGCATGCATACATTTGGGATGTTAGATGGCCACTAAGAGAACTAGGGGTGAGAGTTCATCCCGACAAAGTCAGGGAGAGTCTAGATTTAGATCCCTGGAGTGTAAAAAATGATTTGAGGACAATGAGTTCATTGTAATGAGTTGTTGTTACCTAAATAAGACATTCTTTGAAGAAAAATCTCCACAACTAGATGAGATGATCAAGCATTATCAGTTGGGAAGGTTGGTCTATTGCCAACAAGATGCCGATATTGACCTGTGCACAGAGTTTTATGCGAATCTGACATGCATTAACTCTGATAATAACCTATATGAGTCTAGAGTAGCGGGGGTCACTGTTCCTTTCTCTGCCATGAGTTTGACCAGCTTCTTGGACTGTAGAGCATCCAATAATCCAGTTATCTACTTCCCCACTGTTGTAGAACCATTGGAATTTCCTGGTGTCACAATAGATCAAATACATATGCACTACTTTAGGAGGCATAGACATGAGTCCGAACGTCTGTTTGACGCTAAACCCATGAGACTTGCCAGTCATGTCCTATACAAAATTGTCGTTGAGTGCATTCTACCAATAGTCACCAAGGGGAGGGCTAAGATCAGACTCCCACACTTAGTCATGATGTATGCATTGGAGAGGAGGTTAGATATCGATATCCCCCTTCAGGTTTTTAGCGCCATCTGTCATTCTTCCCAGAGTGTGAATGGGAAGATATATATGCCATTCTGCCATTTACTCACAGAGTTTTTCTATTCACGCCTTGGCCACCGAGTTTGTAGTGGTCAGGTTCGACACCTGTCCAAGGATTATGACCAGATAGGTCAGCGACAGTTGTCCTTGGCAGGTATCGAGTGTAGGCAGGGTGGGTTTGTCTGGAGAGAGCGCCCAGAGGCCCCTGATGTAGGTGAGGAGCCCGCCGAACCGGTCACACGGGCAGAGTTTACCCAGCTTCAGCAGGATGTTCATGGGCTCCGGGAGGATGTTCACATCATCCGCGAGGACATTCACGGATGCCAGCAGACGGAGCAGAGGCTTGAAGCAAAAATTGATGGGATGAACAGTCGCCAAGATGAGATATACGAGATACTACAGCGATGGGATCTATCATATCAGGGTCCTCCTGCTCCTCCTCCTCCTCCCCCAGGCGGTGATGGTGACATGTTTTTCTGATCAGTCGACGCAGATGTTGGGTGTTTTTCGGTGTTGAGAGTGTCTTGTGTGGTTATTTTATTATGTCTCTCAAACACTATCTTGTCTGTTGATTGTATGTATGTGGATGACTTCGGGCCTGGGCCCTAGATACTCTCCTAGGATTTATGTCATAACTATTTCTGTGTCTCTTGTATGGAACTTCTATTTCGTACTCTATGTTATAAATTTATGTCATGTGACTTGTTTTATTATTCTTCTGTTATGCTATTAAAAGGTTATCATGACTAGATGATATTGTGAATGATAAACTAGTGTGGGTTGGTCATGTGACTAGATTTATGACAAAGTTGATCCTATATATATGTGTTCATCATATGATTTGAAAACCTTTGATTGATATATTATCCAACATGATTTGGTTAGAGATCATGCTTTTATATAGAAGGAATGGACATTTAGACTCAAGGGATAAAGAAAGGGAAATCTTGTCAAAGTAATAGCTTTCTATTGAAAAAGGAAGTTTGGGGGGTCATTTTAAATATCAAGATGAATTGATAGAAAGTAGCAGCCATAGGATATCATGGTTGGATTCGCAAATTGATACAAACTTGGCACCATTTGAGAATTTTCAAGTTTGTACCAAAAGTCAAGCACGGTTGGTGTTTTTCATGAACCAAATTTTTCTAAGGTCGGAAATACCTTAACAACCGTGCTTGCAAAGTTTCACATTTTTCCAGATTTTTTAGAATTTTTAATTCATTTCTGAATTTCGGCTGGAAATTCAGTTTACAGTCGCGCAGTCACCTGCCAGGGGGCAGTCGACTGCGATAAAAGGCAGATTGGCATTTTGTGATTTCTGGGGGGTTTTTTGGAAATCTTGTCTGTTCTACTTGATACCTGGGATTGGATTTGCTTGGGGCAATCCTTTTTGATGATGTCAAAGGGGGAGAATTTGAGTATTAAGTTAGGTTTGGGTTGAAACTTAACAATTTGAGTATTAAGTTAGGTTTGGGTTGAAACTTAACTTAGGCTTGGTTGTGACGTTAGAGTTAAGTTGGGAGAACTTAATTCTAACTTGGGATTAGCAATAAGGGTTGAAATATGGGAGAAAGCATAGGTTAAGGGGGAGGTAACCTCTTGTGTGATATGCTTGAATTTCAACTGCTTTTGCTATTATTATTGCTATATGTTTACCTAACTTAACATATTTCCACACATCAAAAAGGGGGAGATTTTTGGGGCAATCGGCATGAGATGATCTGGAGGATCATGATATTTTGATGTGTGGGCAACATGGTCAAGTTAGGGTTTGTGTTGTTCTCACATATGTACATGAGTGTACAGGTGTACAGGTACGCATGGACTTGGTTGACGTCTTTAGGTGAAGGATGGCATGGAGGTAAGCTGAAGGCTTACGTGCGCATCCGAGGGACCATTGATAGCAGAGATGATGAGCCGAGGGACGCAGACTTCGAGGCGTACGTGAAGGGTGGCATGGAGGCAAGCTGGAGGCTTGCGTGCGCATCCGAGGGACGAGGGCCAAAGATGGAGAGGGCGTGAAGGCAACAGTCAAGACTGCTGATGAAGAGTCAACTAGGTTGAGAGTGGCTGAGTATGAGTGCTTGTACTCAGGGGCTAAGCCGAGAGGGTTGAGTGCGGAGAGAACTATACTCGGAGCAAAAACCCTAGGTTTAGGTGTGGGGCAGTCGACTGCCCTGGGGCAGTCGACTGCTATGGGCTGGAACAGGCTGGCAGAATTTGAACGTTGTGCTGCAACGGTCGAATCTGGGTGGGACCAGGTGACTGCCATTTAGGCAGTCGACTGGTAGCGGCTGTTTCAGATTTGAGCCCTATTTAAAGGGGCTCATTTTCTCCTATTGTTCTTGACGAAACTTGTCTTGGTTAAAGGCAAGTTAGTAGTCTTTGGGCTCAAGGTTGTCAAGGTGTTATGGTGAGGTTTCTCCACCCACAAGGAGCGACGAGAGCTAGCCGGAGGTTATCCGGGGAGTGATCCACCGACGGATTCTTGGATTAGTCACCCGACCGGGGTGGATACCAAGTAAATTCTGATTGTTAGCGTTGTTTATTCTTTTTATTATTGTTTCCGCTGTGCAACTAACAACACAGGTACAAGAAAGATTCGTGATTCGCTATTCACCTCCCCTCTAGCGGACATAATCGATCCTAACACTACATCCAGGGTTAGTTGCAAATACAATAAAACAAGAATATGTTATGATTATACAGCCTTAGCTGTATTGGTTCTGACTTTGGGTCTCCAAAATGGAACCCTAGGTCGAACCAACGCCTACTATTCCCTCGACGGGGAACGCATCCTCACCTACTCCTCTCAAGAGAATTTACCTGTTGCCAACCGGCTCCTCCGGTTGGACTTTTGCCCAGCAGTCCTTCGCCAGGTCTTCAGTACCAAGCAGTCGTTCGCCTGGTGCCCAGCAGTCCTTCGCCAGGTCTTCGGTTCCAAGCAATCCTTCGCCTGGTGCCTAGTAGTCCTTCGCTAGGGCTTTGTATCCTGGCATTCCTTTGCCAGGTGCCTAGCAGTCCTTCGCTAGGCTTTGTATCCTGGCATTCCTTCACCAGGTGTCTAGCAGTCCTTCGCTAGGGCTTTGTATCCTGGCAGTCCTTCGCCAGGTTCCTAGCAGCCCTTCGTTAGGACTTTGTTTCCTGGCAGTCCTTCGCCAGGTGCCTAGCAGCCCTTCACTAGGACTTTGTTTCTGCACACTCAAGTAACTTTATTAGATCACAAATAAACTTAACTTTGAATCCTTTGCCAATATCAAAACAAGGTTCGATATGGTGCTTTCTGCACCAACAATCTCCCCTTTTTTGATTTATGGCAACACAATTTAAAGTTAAGTTAAAAACATATAACAGTTAAGAACATAAGGTAAACAATGAAGTATAACTGTTTATGAACATAATAAATGTAGGGTTGAAAAAAAAAATCTTTATTTCTCGTACTCCCCTTAAAACCCTGAATACTTGTGTTATAAAACACTTAAAACACTTAACTTTGACCTTTCCTCCCCCTTTGACATATATCAAAAACATATATGGACGAACTGTTGGATCGAGAAAACCGATAGAGGGGGGGTGAATATCGGAAATCGTTCGGACTTTCATAAAGAGCACGTACGCAGCGGAAATAAAGACAAAAATAATCGCAGCACAAAGACACAGTCGATTTACTTGGTTCGGAGCCTGTGTCGACTCCTACTCCAAGGCCCACGGTCGTTGACCGTTTACTTTGGGCAATTCTATATAAGCTCAAAATCAGTTTACAAGAATAGATTTACAAGTATAACACTATAAAAATAAAAGGAACTCTTCTTTTACCGACGTCCGGTTGTAGGTTGACTTTCCGGAGCAGCAGGACGTCGTCGGCTCGAGTTGGGCAGTTTCTGGAGCAAGGTGTGAGCACAGAAGAGCGTGGAAGCGTTGAGCGAATTGTTGTTTGAAGCCTGGGGTCGAGGGCCCTTTATATAGGGCCTGGGAGTGCCCGGGACGTCGGGGGCGGCCCCCACGTGGCCTCTGATCCGCAGAGCTCTCGGTCGCGTCTGATCCTCTAGATCCGATTTGACCGGGGCGCCCGGAGCGCTCGGGGCGCCCGCATTGACCAGTCAACGCCTTATCTTCTCGGCTTCGCAGGTGCGCGGGTTCGGGTTGCGCATGGGGGCGCCCGCAGCGCAGGGGGCGCCCGGGAGCAGCGCGGGCGCCCGGGAGAACAGGGGCGCCCGGCCCAGCATGTATTCGGCCCAGCTTTGACTTCACTTATTTTGTATGCACCTTGGGGGCGCCCGGGACACTCCGAGCGCCCTGCTCAGCTACTACCTCACTCCTTTGAGGCTATCTGAGCTGCAGACACTCCTTCCTTTGGTCCTGCATCCAGGGTTAGTCCAAAACACAATAAAGTAATAAAATATTTGATTATACAGCCTTAGCTGTCTTGGTTCTGACTTTGGTCTCCAAAATGGAGCCCTAGGTCGAACCGACGCCTACTGTTCCCTCGACGGGGAACGCGTCCTCAGCTACTCCTCTCGGGAGAGTTTACCTGATGCCAACCATTCCTCTGGTTGGACTTTTGCCTGACGGTCCTTTGTCAGGTCTTGGATGCCGAGCTGTCCTTCGCCCGGAGCCTAGCATTCCTTCGCTAGGGCTTGGATACTGGCTGTCCTTCGCCAATTGCCTAGCAGTCCTTCGCTAGGGCTTTCTTTCCTGGCATTCCTTTGCCAGTGCCTAGCAGTCCTTCGCTAGGGCTTTTTCTTGCACACTTGATTAACTTGTTAGAAAACAAGAAGGACTTAACTTTTGAGCTATGTTGCCATTATCAAAACACAGGTTTGACTTAGGTGCATTCTGCACCAACAATCTCCCCCTTTTTGATTTATGGCAACCCTAGTTCAAAAAGTTAAGTTTAAGCAAAACATGAAAAAAGTTTTAACTTTTGTTCCCTCCCCCTGGAAGGAATCTCCCCTTAGTTTTTTTTTCAAAAATTCGTGGGGTTAAACGAACTTTACTTGTACTTGAAAACTTTTTGAAAATATTAGCATAAGTAACAATTTCAGTTTTAATATAGTTTTGAAAAACTTAAGCTGTAGAGTACTTAAAAAATTTTGAAAGTTTGAGTAAGAATCTTTTTGAGAAGCTAGAGTACTTAGCAACATTTTAAAGGCTTGAGTAAGAATCTCTTGAAAAGCTAGAGTACTTAGCAACATTAAAAACTTTTAAGGAATTTTGAAACTAGAGTACTTTAGGCAAAGTTTTGAAAGCTTTAAGAACTTAAGTACTTCTTCAAAATTTTGAAAGCTTTAAGAACTTTTGAAACTGTAGTACTTAGGCAAAATTTTTAAAGCTTTAAGAACTTAAGTACTTCTTCAAAAAGTTTAAGCTTTTGAATAGAGAAATTTTGATAGCTTAAGTAAAAATTTTGGAAGACTTGAATACTTAGCAAAATTTTGAAAGCTTAAGTATTTTTCAAAAAAATGTTTACTTGAATACTTAGAATACTTAGCAAAATAAGCTATAGTTTTGAAGGACTTGAATACTTAGAATACTTAGCAAAATAAGCTATAGTTTTGAAGGACTTGAATACTTAGAATACTTAGCAAAATTTTGAAAGCTTAGGTTTAAAAAAACTTTTGAATACTTTTTGAATAAAGGATAGAGTTACGAAAATTAAATTTTGAAAAAAAAAAATTTCTCTCCTTTCCTATCTCTCCCCCTTTGCCATATATCAAAACAAATAAATATAGCAGAGATACTGGAAATAAGTAAGATTTTGCTGTACTGAACCGAATCATAATTAGACTTAACTAAATCAATCAATTTTCTTTGTAGGGACCTGTCTAACCCAATTAGCTACTTACTAACTGTTATAAACAGTAGTTTTTGCTAGGGTTAGTCAAGTTAAGTGTTTCTGTTCAAGTTAGATTTTCTAAACTTGACAC
>JAGFNQ010001310.1:339472-449881 GCA_024364735.1 Boesenbergia rotunda | reverse complement strand
TTGGAGATGCTTGCTTAAGATGTCAAAGTATAAGTCTCCATGACCAAGATGACTTGAACACCGCAAGTCAAAGGAACATCGCACTTAAGCGCAGTAAGATCTTCATTGACATATCTCCATGTAGATTCCCATATGAAGTCTTACAGCTAGTCACTCCAATGAACTAGTTCCTTAACTAGCATCCATGTTTATCTCCGGACATCCCAATGTCACCAGCCAGTGAAATCAGCTGATTAGAGAATAACCCATGCTAGTCTCAACAGAATTGATAGTGTCCGTTTTTATCAATTCATCGACTAGGGATATTTTCAATACTTCACATTTGCGCATTTAGAGATAATCACTAGTTGTGATCTCATCACAAATTCTCTTATGCTGTGAGTTGTATTGCGGACATTCAGTAGATGAGTTTAAGATCCCAATCAAATACACAAGCATGTATACTCAAATAGTGAATTATCATTTATTAATATAAATGTTTTACAATCATAAGGCGATTGCCTTAGGACACTTCTCTCATATCACTAACAAACTCCCACTTGGCCTAATGCCAATCGCTACGGTATCCAATACCACAGGCTCTAACATGACCCTCAAACTTGCTTTGAGGCAAGGCCTTAGTTAAAGGATCCGCTATATTCCTTTCAGTGGGAACTCTCTCAATTTGTATGTCATTCCTACTTATAATCTCTCTGATCAGATGATAGCGGCGAAGCACGTGTTTGGATCGCTGATGAGACCTTGGTTCCTTTGCTTGTGCAATAGCTCCATTGTTGTCGCAGTAAACCGGCACTGCATCATCAATGGTTGGAACCACACCAAGTTCGAGACAAACTTCTTGATCCAGACTGCTTCCTTTGCTGCTTCCGAAGCTGCGATATATTCCGCTTCCGTGGTGGAATCCGCTACGTGTCTTGTTTGGAACTTTTCCAACTTACTGCGCCTCCATTCAAAGTAAATACGTATCCAGACTGCGATTTGGAGTCATCCTTATCTGTCTGGAAACTGGCATCTGTATACCCACGTATTACCAAATCTCCTTCTCCATATATTAGGAACACATCCTTAGTTCTTCTTAAGTACTTAAGGATTGTCTTAACAGCCGCCCAGTGATCCATTCCTGGATCCGACTGGTATCTGCTTGTGACGCTCAAAGCATACGATACATCAGGCCTAGTACATAACATAGCATACATGATAGATCCTATCGCGGATGCATAGGGAATCTTATTCATGCAAATCCTCTCGTCTTCTGTGCGCGGACACATAGACTTTGAAAGGTTGATCCCATGCCTAATGGGAAGGTAACCTTTCTTGGATTCCGACATGCTAAACCTTTTTAGCACTCGGTCTATATATGTAGACTGCGAAAGACCGAGCAACCGTTTTGATCTATCTCTATAGATTCTAATCCCAAGGATATAGGTTGCTTCTCCCAGGTCTTTCATGGAGAAAGTTTTGGATAACCAAATTTTAACTGTCTGTAAGACTGAAATATCGTTTCCTATAAGTAAGATGTCGTCGACATATAATACTAGGAATACGACTGCACTCCCACTAACCTTCTTGTACACACAGGGTTCGTCAGGATTTTGTGAGAAATCAAACTTTTTGATTGTCTCATCAAAACGGATGTTCCAGCTCCTAGATGCTTGCTTCAGTCCATATATGGATCGTCGAAGCTTGCATACCTTGGTTTTATCAACCGATGTGAAACCTTCAGGCTGTATCATGTATACGTCCTCAAGCAGGTTTCCGTTAAGGAAAGCTGTTTTCACATCCATTTGCCAAATCTCATAATCATAATGAGCTGCTATGGCTAGGAGCATCCGAATGGATTTAAGCATAGCTACTGGCGAATAGGTTTCGTCATAATCAATTCCTTGTTTCTGACGATATCCTTTGCCACTAATCTAGCCTTAAAGGTAACAACATTACCTTCCATGTCGGTTTTCTTCTTGAAAACCCACTTGCACCCTATGGGTTTAATCCCTTCAGGTGGGTTAACCAAGTCCCATACTTGATTTTCGTACATGGAATCCATTTCCGACTTCATGGCTTCAAGCCATTTGTCCCTTTCTGAACTTTTCAGAACATCTTCATAACTGATAGGTTCGTCATCGCCAATGAGCAACACGTCGTTCGATTCACTTACGAGAAATCCGTATCTCTCTGGAATGTTGCGTGTCCTATCAGACCTACGAAGAGGTGGTGTAGTTTTAGGTTCAACTGATAGCTCATCATTATGAATTATCGGTTGTGGGCCTAGACTCGGTGTCTCTGTAATGTCTATTGGAGTTTCTTGAACTTCATCAAGTTCAAAGCCACTCCCACTGTTTTCTTGTAAAAGAAATTCTTTTTCTAGAAATACAGCATGCCTTGAAACAAACACCTTTTGTTCCAAGGGATGATAGAATTGGTAACCCTTCGTTTCCTTAGGGTATCCAATAAATAGACATTTATCAGACTTAGCATCCAATTTGTCTGATACAACCCGCTTCACGTAAGCAGGACAACCCCATATCTTAAGGTGAGTTAAGTGAGGTTTCTTACTATTCCAAATCTCATATGGAGTAGTAGAGACTACCTTGGTCGGGACTCTGTTTAATAAATAAACAGCTGTCTTAAGTGCATAACCCCAAAAGGATTTTGGAAGAGTTGCATGATTCATCATCGACCTAACCATGTCCATCAAGGTTCGGTTGCGCCTCTCAGATACACCATTATGCTGTGGTGTATATGGCGGAGTCCATTGGGATAATATCCCATTGTCCCTTAGATAATCTTGAAACTCTTGACTTAAGTATTCACCACCCCGATCGGATCGAAGTATTTTAATACTTTTGCCAAGCTGTTTCTCTACTTCATTTCTGAACTCTTTGAATTTATCAAAAGCTTCAGATTTGTGTTTCATCAAGAACACATACCCGAATCGTGAGTGATCATCGATAAAGGTGATGAAGTAGTTATAGCCTCCTTGTGCTGGAGTTGACATTGGTCCACATACATCGGTATGTATTAAACCAAGCAACTCTCCCACTGGATTACCTTTTCCGGTAAAGGGTAATTTGGTCATCTTGCCTTTTAAGCATGATTCGCATGTATCAAATGAACCGGGTTCAAATGATTCCAAAATTCCACATCGGTGTAATTCGGTCATGCGTTTCTTACTTACATGGCCAAGACGACAATGCCAAGTGTAGGAGTATATTCGATTATCTATTCGAGCACGTTTGTTGCTAACTTCGATATTGAAAACGTCACTGGATAAATCTAACGTGTAGATGCCATTGCACAAAGTTCCATTCCCATAAAGAACGCCATTTAAAGATATGTAACAACAATTGTTACTAAAAGTTAAATGATAACCCTTTTCATTCAAACATGAAATAGATACAATGTTCTTTATCAACGAAGGAACGAAATAGCAATTATCCAATTCTAAGACACGTCCAGTGGGGAGCTTTAGCAAATATGTTCCGATGGCAACAGCAGCAATCTTTGCTCCGTTTCCAACTCGCAAATTCGCTTCTCCTTTGACGTCTTCTTCTATTCCTTAGCCCTTGTATGTCATTACATATATGTGAGCTACACCCAATATCAAGTACCCATGTGTTTGAGGAAATAGAGTGACATTCAATAACGAAGATACTTGAAGAGGATGGGGCATCGGATGCCTTCTCTTTCAAGGACTCAAGATAAATCTTGCAGTTTCTTCGCCAGTGACTCTCCTTGCCACAATGATGGCAAGTGTCTTTTGGTTTCTTTTCAGTCTTTTTAGCCTTTTTCTTCTTTCCCTTATTCTGTTCTTTGGCCTTCCTCTTAGAACCTTTCTTTGAGGAACCAACTAACAGTATCGTCTTCTGATCCTGCTTTACAGAAGGCTCTATAGTCTTCAGCAGGTTGAGCAACTCAGGAAACTGGTCTGGAGTTGCATTTTCAGAAGGACGTTTGGGAAGTTGATCTTCAAGGACACAAGCAGGCTTTTCTGCCTTAAGGACTATCCTCAGGTTTCGAAGCCAGTCTATGAAGTTAGGCCCAGTTAATTTGTTGGTGTCCAAATGGAACGCAAATTAGAGAAGACATGATCGAGTGATTAACCTAGAAATACAAATTGAGATTATGTGAGAAGATTTATTAAAGAATGTATCAACATACATAAATTAAATCCTATTTATTTTCGAATTGATCACCCTTATTATCAATTCGGGAGATCGTAGGAACATCTCCAAATAGGTTGATATCCAACCATAGATAAGAACAACCATGGCTGTGGCCATCAAGTTCTCTTAGCTATGAAGGTAGGTAATTATACCGATTACACATCACATATATGTAACTATCACATTATGCTATCAACTAATTGAATGTTTGCATAAAACATTGGGTTGTTAACTCATTAACAAGTATGTATCATTATACATAGCACCCAACTGCACCTCTCTTTACATCGACCTTGGCTGTGGCACAACAAATCGATGCTCCAAGCTTAAGGCTGACCCATTAATCAAGAAATAGTTTTAACATGGTTGGAGCTCATTCAACCGCTTAGTCAGGCTTGGATGTGTCCAACAACCAAAACTAATGATTGACCTCTGACTCGAACTATATTATTCATAAACTAATTCCATGGTTTGAACATGTTGAGGTTCAAGTCGGGCATGGATGTGTCCATCAACCCAAGCGAGAAACAAAACTCCGATTCTAACCATATTAATGGAAGGTGTTGGCCTTAATATTTTGTAAGGGGTTTTGGGTCTCATTCTCTTAAGCACATTCATGACATAAAATTATGTCATGACTAACGATTTCCTTAATAAAGTATGTATGTGACTTAATTTATCAAGTCTCATGAATTAAATTAGGAACCGGATTTCCTAATCATAATTTCATACTTTATTAAAGGAATTGTTTTGGGAAACAATTTCCTAAATTGTCATAATTAATTTCGGAAATAATATGTTCAAGACTTTGATTTCTCTAAATCAAATCTTGTTAAATTAAGAGACAAATCCCTTAATTCAACTACATATTATTTTCATGAAAATCTCATTTAAGAAACTCTATAGGAAATCATTTTCCTAATTAATTTTGGAGACAACAATATGTAAGAGCATCACCTCTTAAACATATTTTATTCATGGATTTAATTAATTACAACAAATTGTTTTCTAAGGGTGGCTCCCCGAGGCTCAGATACCCAAAGAAAAGTAATGTGTTGTAAATCCAATTGGACGGCTCCCCGAGGCTCAATCCAATCAAACATGACAATTTCAATTAAAATTGGGAAATTAAATTACAACAACTAACTTTAAATTGGACGGCTCCCCGAGGCTCAATCCAAAATAAAGAATTTTGTTGTCAATTTAAAAACCAATTCAAATTTAATTGTCAATTAACTGTCCATGAATTTGTCTAGACTTTCTTAAAAGAAAGTGCCCAAAATTGCGAGATTTCGAAAATTAATTTTCAGAATAATTGTAAGTTTCTGGTACAAAGGAAACTTACATATTTCCAAAATTGGAAAATTTCTAAATAGAAAAATTTCCAAAATTGGAAAGTTTCCAAAGATGGGAAGATTTCGAAATTATTATAAAATTTCAGAAAATAGAAAATTTCAAACGTTTGCGAAATTTCATGAGGATTTCCAAACTTTGAAATTCCTAAATCTAAAATTTATTATAATTCGAAAGTTTCCATAATTGAAAATTTTTTTCCGAAATTGAGATCATGACAAAGTTTTCCACAAAACAATTATTTGATTAAGTCGAACACTAACCGGCTCTGATACCACTGTTGGGACCGGGTGCATGTCGACAAGGATACGAGTTCGTAAAATTCAAAATTTTTACGTGCAGCGGAAGAATTTGCATAAAATAATTTCCAAAATTATTTTAACTTCGTATCTAGCATGCAACCTTATGGTGTGTTGACATAATCATAAAATAAAAGTTTGCGAAAAGTAAACTAATTTACCAAGTACCTCGCGTAACTCGAAGTAAGGGACGAGATCCAACCGTAGCGTCCCTTGGAAGCTCCGCCTCTATTCGCGTCCACGCCGAGTTCTCTTCGGGATGACTTCACCAAGTCACGAGTTTTGTGCCGACGAGAACTACTAGATTCTCTATAGGCACAACTTGAAAGATCAAGAGAAGAGTTAGGAAACTAACCACCAAGAACGGAATCGAATTCCGAGAGAGAGAGGGAGATGTGATCCGCTTCTTCTTCTTCTTGGTTGGTTTCTTCTTCTCCTTGAAGCTCACGGCAACAACTTGCCTTGGAGGAGTTGAGCCGGCCCTAGATGGAGGAAGGGGCGCCGGCCCTAGGTCTCCAATGGGCACCGGCCCTAGGTGGGGAGAAAGGAAGGAGAAGAGGAGTCGCTATCCGCTTCTTCTTCTTCGTGTTCGGGTTCTCCTTCTTCTTAATTGCTCACGCCAACCTCAAAGGGTGGAACTCCTTTGTGCGCCGGCCCTAGAGGACCTAGGGTGCGCCGGCCCTAACGAAAGAAGAAGAGAAGGAGGAGAGAAGAGAAGAAAGAGAGGGAGAGAATAATTAATCTCTTAATTACTCAATTGGAATTAAGGGCTAGCCTTTGGTTCCTTTATATAGTAGCAACTCCTTTGCTAAGTCTCCCTCTAAACCGAATTAACGAAATTAGTTATAAGAAATTTATCTTATAAATTTTCTTATTGCTTATTCCTTTTAAGCCTAGTCTTATTATAAACAATTTATAATAAAACAAATTAGTTATCATAAGAGATTTATCCTATAAATTCTCTAATGAATTTTATTATAACTAACTTTATAATAAAACTAATTATTTATCATAAGAAATTTATCCTATAAATTCTTATGAATTAATTTCGTTTAAACCAAGTCTTTATTATAAACTAATTTATAATAAAAACTAATTCTTCTTCTCTTTAAATTATGGAATAAATTTTTATAAGAAATTTATAAACTTTCTTATTATGAAAAATCAATTCATAATTGATTTTATAAAATTAAAATAAACCAATTCATGGATTATTTTAATCTTCCATAAAAGGAATAAATTTTTATAAATTTATTTATATAAATTTCTTTATACAAATTTATTTATCCATAATTTATAAAATAAATCGCACTTGATTTATTTTATTAATTAAACCAAAATTAATTGGTTTTTCTCCTCTTTATTGGCCGGCCACCAAAGGGGGGTTTGGCACCCTCTTTGGCCGGCCAAACCAACCAGGACCGCCGCGAATTAAACTCATTTAATTCGCCCAAAAAGCCTTCAAAAGACTTAGCCATTTTTAGCTTCCATTGCGCCTCTGACCAACTCAGATTCGACTTATTTCTCTTGATCGGAAAATCCAATTTTCAACTCGTTTTAAATCCCTCGGATTACTCGTAGTGCGTGTGACTAAATAGGCTTTCGATTTATGTTGGCCGTCTATAATTAACTAATTATAGAACGATCATGAGTGGCACCTAGTAGTACATCATGATCCCCAATTAATCGAAAGATCAACGGTTTGACCTCAGAAGAAATTATTCTGAAACCCGTCAGCAGCTCTAATGAATCGTGCCCCATTCCCTTCACCACCTTATACCCACTTGGTTCAGGACACGGTCAATGGTGTCAGTCCCCACTAGGCTGACTACGTCACGCCTAGCCCAAGTAATGTCTTACTCGTCCTTTGGAATTCTAATTACTCTCATGTATTTTAGAGACTCTCACTCTAAACATGATATGCTCTGGCCAGAGGCTTTGAGTAACAATCCGACGATAGGCCTGGGTATACATCTCCTCGCAAGGAGTGGTGAATCCTTTGTAGGCTGTTCAAACATCTTCGGGCACTTCGGCTTATACCCGATCATCCTGGGTCCACACCTCCTTGGAGATGCTTGCTTAAGATGTCAAAGTATAAGTCTCCATGACCAAGATGACTTGAACACCGCAAGTCAAAGGAACATCGCACTTAAGCCGCAGTAAGATCTTCATTGACATATCTCCATGTAGATTCCCATATGAAGTCTTACAGCTAGTCACTCCAATGAACTAGTTCCCTTAACTAGCATCCATGTTTATCTCCGGACATCCCAATGTCACCAGCCAGTGAGAATCAGCTGATTAGAGAATAACCCATGCTAGTCTCAACAGAATTGATAGTGTCCGTTTTTATCAATTCATCGACTAGGGATATTTTCAATACTTCACATTTGCGCATTTAGAGATAATCACTAGTTGTGATCTCATCACAAATTCTCTTATGCTGTGAGTTGTATTGCGGACATTCAGTAGATGAGTTTAAGATCCCAATCAAATACACAAGCATGTATACTCAAATAGTGAATTATCATTTATTAATATAAATGTTTTACAATCATAAGGCGATTGCCTTAGGACACTTCTCTCATATCACTAACAATGTTAACTACGATGTGTTGCCTAGATTAATAAATATGTAAAGAATACCTACATTCTATCTTGACCTGAAACACAAGTATGAGACTTGTGTTGAAGTGAAAATGACAAGGTCATCCTTTCAACATGTAGAAAGAAACAACGAACCACTCGACCTAATTCACACCGATGCATACAACCTAAAAGGTACACGACATATGGTCGGAATAAGTATTTCATCACTTTTGTAGATGATAACACATAATACTGATTTGTGTATCTTCTCAAAAGTAAGGATGAAACTATAGAGAAAAAAAATATGAATGAGGTTAAAAACTAACTTAATAAGTAGATTAAGGTAGTTTGAAGTGACCGAGGTGGTGAATATATATCACTGTTTACTGAGTTGTATGTTGAATATGAGATCAATCACAAAACAACAGCTCATTATACTTCTCAACAAAATGGAGTTGCTAAGCAAAAGAATCAAACTCTAAAAGAGATGATGAATGCTTTTCTCTTGAGCTCTAGACTACTAGAGTGTATGTGGGAGGGGGAAGATATGTTAACAGCTAATGACCTTTTAAATAAGGTGCTCTGAAAGAAAATAGATAAGAGTCTTTATGAGTTGTGGAATAGAAGACAACTATCCTATACATATTTGCAAATGTGGAAGTGTCTTGTCAAAGTTTTGGTGCCTAATCCAAAAAGAATTAAGATATGACCAAAAAATATTGATTGCATATTTATCAGATATGTACAAAATAGTAATGCATATTGATTTTTTGTGTATGAGTTACAAATATCGAATATACACAAGAATTCGATAATAGAATAAAAAAATATATCATTCTTTGAGAAAATATGTTTTCGTATAAGACCTAAGAAAAAGCTAACTCCATAAAACGGGTATATGAAACGCAAGAAGAAGAAGATGATGATGAACTAGTTGAGGTGGAGCTCAGACAAAGTAAGAGAGTTCGGATGGAAAAATTCTACAGAACTGATTTTATCACTTTCATATTGGAATGCGAGTTTTAAAGTTATTTAGAAATAGTGAGCTCTTCTGATGGACCTCACTGGAAAGAGGCTGAGATAAATTGTATCTTGCAAAATCATATTTTGGAACTTGTGGATCTTCCTCCAAGGAATAAACCACTAGGATTTAACTGGGCATTAAAGAAGAAAATGAAATCAGATGATACAATTGATAAGTACAAGGCCAGATTAGTAATTAAAAGTTATTAACAATGAGAAAGTTTTGATTACTTTGATACGTATTTTTCAGTATCGAGAATATTAGAGAGTTAATGGCTATTGCTACTCCTTAGAATATGAAAATACATCAGATAGATGTAAAGACAATCTTCTAAATGGGGATTTAGAAAAAAAAATTATCTGGAGCAACATTTGATGTGCCAAGATAGAAAAATAAGGTTTACAGATTAACGAATTATCATACGGCTTGAAACAAGCACTAGAGTAGTAGCATGAGAAATTTGATAATGCCATGAAAGAATATAGATTTAAAATCAATGAGTATGTAGGTTCGTGTAGGCTGGGCTAGAGGGGACGAATAGCCTACAATTCAAAATGAGAACTTTTCTCGCTTTTGCTTAGCAAGGATAATACAAATTAATTAATAAAAAATAACAACATAAAAAAATAGGTAAGAGACACGACGAATTTACTTGGTTTGCAATTGGGGAGGTTGCTAATCCAAGGCGATTGAAGCTCAACTAAAAAAATCATCTTCGTTGAAGGTGGAGTAGTCTCTTACCGGCTTTGAAAGCTCAAACAGGAGTATAGAAACTGAATTACAATTGTTTTCCTAAACTTCTAGCTCTAGAGAGCTATTTATAGCTCATTGGTCAAAGTGACAATTTGCTGATATGGAACTCATGGCGCTTCAGTTGGATAAAGATTTATCCATGCAACAATGTCTCTTCAATGATTACTTTTCACTCGAGGCGTCCCAGTTATGAACCAGGGCACCCTCAGTCACAATTGAGGCACCTTGGGTTTTCAAGGTCAACTACCAAGTTGACCATTCTCAGACTCCACTCGCTTGGGTGATGCTCTGGTCGTACGGAGTTGAGCTCACTCAAACCCAAGTTGACCATTCTCCTTGAGTAGGCTTCCTCCCCGACTTCTCATCCCTCGGACGTCGTGCATATCTTTCTCTCTCCACCGGTATACTCTTCCGCAACTCCTCATCTCTCATATATATCGAGCCCGTCGACTCCCTACCCAGGTCATCCTTTTGCTCATTGCATCTTCCGCTCAACTTCTTATGTTTTTAGTTTTCTGCACACTTAGACATAAGACATCAATAACAAATGGGACCTAACTTGACACGGTTGTTCACATCAAAATTAACTTGGGGTACTTACAATATCCCCTCTTTTTAATGTACATCAACCTGAGTTAAGTTAGAGCTAACAAACAAGAAAAAAAAATTTATAGCTATAACTTAAATTTTGCAATTAAGTGCAAAAATAAATATGGAAGTTAAAAACACACCTCCCCTTAACTTAACTCCTATAATTTCTCCCTCTTTGATCACATAAAAAAATAATGCTAATGATAGAAAAAATTTGAGAAAAATCTGAAAAACTTTCCAAGGGGTAGTTCAATATTAATCTAAGATTCTGTAAATTTTTAAAATTATTTTGCAACTTAAATATTTTTTTAAGATTTGAACCTCAGATTTTAAAAAAAATTATATTGGTTGAAAAATACCAAAAATTTTTGTCACTATAAAAATTACTTTTAAGAAAAATTTTCATGTAGAAATTATTTTTATTTTTCTCAAAATAATTATGTTTATCAAAAATAATTATTTTGGAAAATAATTCTTTAAAAATTTGAATTCTTCAGCAAAATAATTTATTAATTTTTTCGACTTTATGAAATCCAACGGAAAGAAAAATTCGATAGGTCAACAATCTATCTCCAAAAAACTTTTAATTTTAAAATATATTTTATGAAACAAAATCCATAGAAATTTAAAATTTTTATCAAGGTGTTAAAATAATTAATATGATGGTATAAAAAATTTCACAAGAAAATAAATTTTCTTTGCATGATAAAAAATATTTTATTTCTAGAAGTAGAATTTTTTTAAATTAAATCCAAAAAATAAATTTTGACTTCAAAAAATCTTGATAATTTTTATTAACAATTAAAATACAACAGATAATTTTTTTTAAAAAAATCTATATTCTAAAATTAATCTCTGACACATTTTTTAAATTTAAAATTTTAATTTTCGATAACAAATTCATAAACATTCTTTTAACTATTGAAAAATTCTGAATTTTTTCTGCTAATATATAACATTTGTGTCTATCACAAAAAAATTTAAAACAATCAAATCCGATAAAAATGTTTTTGAAAAATTATTTTCAATTACAAAAAAATTTCTATCAATTAAAAAAAATTAAATTGTAGTATGTGAATAAATTTAATTGACTAAACAAGATTTTGGGGGTCAATATAAATTATTTCCTACTTGATTAATTAAATATTTTTTTGGAATATTATTTCTAGAAATTTTTGTCATTTGACTCTTATAATTTCTCAAATACCAATTTAATTCTCCATGATATCTAATTCTTTTTTAGAAAAAAAGAATTTGCATTTGTAGAGAATCATTCTAATTCTAATTTTTGGGTTTCCACTAGTTCTTTTACTCTAGTTATTTTAATTTTGCATTTTCAATCTTAAGTTTATCAAAATCTGTTTGTATACTTGCATAATCTTTCTTTGACTTTATAAATTTATTTCTAGTTTTACATACAGATCTACTTAGCATTTTAATAGCATTATACATTTTATTATAACATAGAAGTCGTACCTCATTTATCTTGTCGGACTCGCAGGTAGATGCTCCCCCGTCGTTGATGCTCTCCGTGAAGGTCGTGGATTCTGGGTCGCACATGGGAAACCTCTCCATATCCACGGATTAAAATTTTAATCCGAATGGAGACCTATTTCCCAAATGACCGTCTCATCATCGTGCTAACCGATTCGAGCGATCGTTTGAACAACCAAGTTGTTCTATCGATCAATCTCGTCCAACCGATTAGCCGCGGAATAGACGATGAGCGGATCGCCAGTTTTTGTGTTTATCATCGGGGTCCAAGATAATTAATCACAATTAATCAAATAATAATTATCATGTAATTAATTATCAACATGAAATAATAAGATCAATGAAAGGAACCAAAGGAGAAGAAGTTATACCTTCTCTTTTACCTCGTGATCTTCTACTGTATGATCTATCCCCTTCTTGGACGTCGTATGGGCGACGATCTTCCAAGAAACAAAGCCTCCAAGACCACCTTTCTTCTTCCTTTGACTCACACCAAAAACTTCCAAAGAAGGAAGTTTTCCTATTCCTCTTCCTCTTCCTTCAATTGAAACCTTCCAATGAAAGAAGATTTCTCCTTTCTTTCTTGCACCACCGGCCCTAGACCTTCAAGATGAAGATGCGCCGGAAAGGAGAGAAGAAGAGAGGAAGAATAAGTAGAAGTAGATGAAGAAGAAGAGGAAGAAACAAAGGATTATCTTCTTCCTCCTTAACCTAGCTGCCGACAACCTTTTCTCCTCTTCCTTGTCGCCGCCGGCCACCTCCATGTGGAGGGAGGTGCTCGCCTGATAGAAGAAGAAGTGAGGAAGAGAGGAGAAGGAAGAAACCAATGTTTTCCTTCCCAAATTCTCAGCCAAATCCCCTTGCTTCCAATCCTTGCCGCTGGCGCCCCCTTTTCCCTAGGAGAGAGAAAGGAGAGAGGAGAAAAACCAAAGACTTGGTTCTCTTGATTAGATCTTGGTATCATGGCTACATGAGCTATATATAGGCTACAATAGGGACTATGAGGAGGAGTTGTGTCTTGGTCACCTAATGGATCAAGGCTCGATCCATTAACAAAGATCTATTCCACTAAAGGATCCTCATTAAACTACCCACCAACCCCATATTTAATATGAGCTCCACCTATTATGAGTACAAGTATCTCCCCGTGTTTAAGATATCGAATGCCCGTTGATTAATTTAAATTACTGACAATTTAATTAATCAATATCAAACTCCTTGAGTAGTACCACTCAACCTTATCATCATGTCGGACCAAGTCCACCTACAGGATTTAACATGATGAACCTTATGAGCTCCTCAAGGGGACATCATCAACCTGACTCACCAGGACACGGTTTCCTTCTATGATCAACAATACACCATGTAAATAATATTATTTCCCAACTTACTGGGCCTATCGATTTAATAGAATAAATCTCGCTCATTGGTAAATCAAAGAAATAAATATTAAGTACATGTGTCCGTTATTATATCAGGATTAAGAGCATGTACTCTATAATAATTGAGGTATGATTCAATTATAAAGTCAGTATAAATTGAATCACCTCTATGTCGGTCCTGCTCAATACACACAAAGTGCACTAATGTAATTCTATGGTCAAGATAAACTAACACTAAATTACACTACAACCATCCTGATGGTTTGTCCAAATCCATTTCGGTTGTGAGCCTCTACTTATACTCTACAAGGAACTGATAATATGATCTTCTATGCGACACCACACATCATATTATCTACAATGTAAAGTATCAGACAATATGCACATACTAATATAAACATGCAAATAGTGATCTTGTGATTCTCTTTCAAAATATAGATGTCTATAAAAAATCAAGGCTTTTAGTATACATCCTAACAATCTCCCACTTATACTAAAAGACTCTGCTATCCTCACAATGCCATGCATCTGACTCTCATATCCTCCACATGCCTATCAAAAGCTCTCGCCGGAAGGGTCTTAGTGAAAGGATCCACCAGGTTGTCCTCTGATGCAATCTTGGCGACAACAATTCTCCTCACTTTACGATCTCTCATATCAGGTGGTACTTGCGCCTATGTGTTTACTCGCATTATGGGCTCGTGGTTCCTTCGAGTTTGCAACTGTACCACTGTTATCACAATAAATTGTGATAGCTCTAGGCAAATCAGGAATCACATCCAAGTCCATCATGAAGTTTCTGAGCCATACAGCTTCCTTGGCCGCCTTAGAGGTTGCCACATACTTAGCTTCCATGGTGGAGTCCGCCACACATTTCTGCTTGACACTCCTCCATACTATGGCTCCACCTCCTAAAGTAAATACATACCTGATAACCGTTTTTGTCGTGTTACGGTTTTAAATACAATTTAAGTACCGAATTCCTCTAAACTAATGTAGCATAGAGTAACTCGAGTCGTCTCCCAACGAATGTAGTTAATGCATGATAATTCTCATGGTTCGTATCTTATTGCTTTTGGGTTTTGGATATGAAATTGGGTTTTGGATTTGAACGATTATACTATGAAAAGAAATGACAAAGCAGGTATGAAATCTAGCTCTAATTAAAGAAAGACAGTGCAGGTTAAGAAATCTAATTTATCCTAACTACCATTGCAGAAAAGAAAAGGACAACTGAGAATTAAGCATTGACAAAACTGAACACAGAACAAAAACCTACAGCATTAAAGAAATCTAATCTCCTAACTTAATTGCATTAAACTGAAGACAAGAAACCTAAAGCATGGGAAAGAGCAACACAAAATCTAAGTAAGCAACTAAGAAACATTACAATGGAAATTACTAGTTCTAAGCAACATTTGATCAAACACATGCAAGGCATACTAAAAATTGATTTAAGTACGTGCCAATTGATAGGGGCAAGATCTATCCAATACAAACGTTTTAACATCAATCACAAACAACTCAATTAAGAATAATCAACATTCACTAACGACACAATTAAACTCAAAATCTGGTGAAGAACAGATGTGAAGGCAACGACACAAAAATCTAATGAACCACTCAATTTGATATGGAATTGAACTTGCTTGATGGATCTACTGGGAAAGGTGGCTGCCAAATGCTGAAAGCTGACTGATGAGGAGCTGCTGTGAAGGTGAAATGGTGCTGCCGAAACTGGAAATTGAAGTGCAATGGATTGAAGCTGCTGAATCGAGCTGTGAAGAAGTGCTGGAAACAAACTGTGAAGATCTGCTGGAAATGGAATTGCTGTGAAATCTAATTGAACCCAAATGAAACAAGAAATTGCTGTGAAGAAACAAATTGCTGGAAAGACAAGAAAAACTAAAGAAATGCAGTAAGAAATTGATCGATGGCGTGCGGTGGAGGATGGATAGTCGTTTTCTCTCCGGACCCCGAAAGAGAAAGCTGTGGTGGAGATGGATGGCTGCGACGGCTACGTTCGGCTGAAGCTCGGAACCCCCAAAGCCTAGCTGTGGTCACCGGTGATGAAAATGGAAGAAAGACTGTGAAGGCGGATGGAGTCGACTAGAGCTCGGAACCCCCAAAGCCTAGCTTCGTCCGGTGGCGTGCGGTGAAGGAAGATGGATGGCGTCTCTCCGAACCCCGAAAGAGAACCTTTACTCTCTTCTCTCCGAACCCCGAAAGAGAAGAGGTGGACGTGGATCGTTGAGACGAGAGCCCCTCGTCTCGGTTGATCGGAGCTCCGGCCGACTAGGGTTCGGAACCCCCTTGCCCTAGCCTTGCGGCGACGATGAAGAAAGATGGAGGAGAAGGATCGCCGCTGGCCTGCGTGTGGAGTCGATGAAGAACCTAGGTCGCGCGATCTGTCCTTTTGTTCAGTTGGCTTCCGCGTGTGGATCTGGCTCAGCCAACTTCAATCTGGCCCAGCTTATCCAAGCCAGCACTCGAGTCCAGCCCTCTGATTCAGCTCAGTCAAGTGGGTTCAGCTCAGTCAAGCCAGCTTCGGTTCAATCAGCACTTGGTTCAGTCAAACAGCTCAGCCAAGCCAGCTTCAGTTGGTTCAGCCAACCCAATCTTTAATCCATTAGCAACGGACGACTGAGATCGATTTGGCTTCATCCAACGGTCAGATCTTTTCAGATCTGAACCAAACTTCACAGATCCCAAACAATGGTTCTGATCTACCTGTCCCCAGCTTGGATTAATCAGATCAGTGGCGGATGGTCCAGATCTAGCTGATCTTTGAATGGAGGGTCTAGAACATCTTGAGCTCGATCCAACGGTCAGATGACTTCTGATTTTGCTGAAATTTTCAGATCTTAATCTATGGTCATGATTGACTCTATCTTGAACTCGGATCGACCAGAAGTTGACCGATGGCTCAAATCTAGCCGTTCTCTGGAATGGACGGCTCCTATTAATCCGATGCTTGATCCTTTTGATCTGGATCCAATGCTGACTCAAGTCTGACCCGATTTGATCTAGGTCCATGATCAATTGAAGCCTACAAAATGATATTCAAATTTAGTGCCAAAAATATCCCAAATATACAAAGATTAGAATTAAAAGTCAAAATGAAGGGAATACATGAAACCTAATAAAATTGCAAACTTAAGCATATAAAATGTGAATCAAACATGGATTTTAGAGCCTAAAATAATCAACAAGTTGATAGTTATCAACTCCCCCACACTTATTCTTGGGCGTCTCGCACAAGTAAATAAAACTAAAAGAAAACAACATATCTCCCAAACATTACATTCCCTATCAATACCTTAAGAAATAATAAAAGAAAATTACTTAGGATCATCAAGTCTCAAGAATCCATGCATTTATGGTTCCAAATCTCACATAAGTCAAAAGCATGGTAATTTCATCAACTTGAATAAACTAAGCATGACAAAAACCTCACAAAATGGATATATGCACTGATGCTCACAAAAATAACAGATATGGAAGTGGAGTTCTCTCAAAACATTCATGACATTGCACTACCATATGCTTGCTTATCTTCTACTTCTCCACTACTATAACATAAGTACACAAATCAAGAGGGCTTTTCAATGAATAATAATGAAACCAAGTGCTAACAAGAGAACAAGAAAGTAGATAACAAAAAAGATCATAGAGAGCATGAAAGAATATCAAAGAGAATATGAGAGCATTTGGGGTAATTAACATGATGATACAATCAAATAATAGTCCAAAGTAAATAACTCAATCAAACCTCCAACACTCAAAATTGTCCTTTTACATTCTCAATGCACTACACAACCACAATTTACAACATCTCTCAAAGTGCATGTAGGAATTACAACATAACTATTGAATTTCTCTAAACAATAATATCAAAAGAGTACACATCAAGAAAATATTTCTTTTGTTCATCACTAACAAAATCTCGAATGCTTGAGGAATATTTTTTTTTTCACATAGAGAGATTTTTTTTCTTTTTCTTTTTTTTTCACTTTTTTTTTCATCTTTATTATTTTTTTCTATCTCTCTTTCTTTTTTTTTCACATAGAGAGATTTTCTTCTTTTTTTTTCATAGAGATTTTTTTTTTCACACAAGCATTCGTCCATACACACTTGTCTCCCCCCCACACTTAAAATTTGAGCGTCTCGCGAAAACTACTAAATATGTATCAAAGCATCATAACATCTCAAACTTACAATAACAGAGGCTAATAATAGACAAATAAAAATGTACTCATCATGCAATCACCCCATGCTTTCATCGAATGCTCAAGGAAAGAATAAGCTAACAAAGATATGACAGTGATAATCTAGTGACAATGAGAGGATCTGAAAGACAATGAGACATGAAGATAATAGGTGAAACGCTCACTAGTAACAGTAGCAAAGTAGAGGAAAACTAAGAGTTCAACAAGAAAGGTTGCCTCTATCATATTCATGTAAGCTTATGAGTTCAACATGAAACGCTCCCTAATTCACAGCCCACTAAAATTAATTTCAGCTTCAAGTTGACCAATTTCTGCACACTTGAGCTTGGCACAAATTTCTGCCCTTGTTTTTCAGCTTCTATGGCAGTTCAGTCTCATCTTCTATTTCTCTGCTTTACCCAACTTCAATTCAGATTATCTTCAGCTTGTTTCTGCTGCAACCATTCCATTCATTTCAGATCAGTAAATTGAATTCCAACCTCTTCCTTCACTGCAATTTCGAAAATGCCTTCACTGCATTTCAATCACTGCTTCCTCTGCACATTTATCAGCCATTTCTTTCAGTTCCTTTCCTTTCACTACATTCACGTGCTTCTTTCTTCTTGATTCACATCCTTGAAAAATCGAAATCAGCCAAAAGTTGACACAAATTCTGCACAAGCTGCTTATATGGAAAACCACCAATCTGATTTTTTTTTCTACTGCTTTCTCAGCTTGCTGCTTTCCATTGTTTCTGCTGCATTTCAGTTCCATTCCAGATCAGAATTCCTGCTTCAACTTCAGATTTCCCAGCTTGTGATCAGCAGCTCAGATTTTCAGTTTTTGAATTTTTTCCAGCTTTTGACCAGCCTTCATTCAACCTTTTAAATTCTGTTTTTGATCTGAAAATTCCTGCTCAGATTCTCCTTGAACTCGGCTTCAATCAAATTTGGTTTGTATCATTCAGTAGCTCTCAGATGCAGCACTCGGTAGCACCCTTTCTCATGCAATTCAGATTCCCTGATAAAAACATGCTTCACATCAACTCTTGGTATTCTTGGCACAGATTTTTCAGATTCTTTGTGTGCCATTTGGATCTTCAAAGGATGGTGAGAAATCTGAATGCTTCAATTGGTTCCATCCCTTATCACTTCTTCTTGTGCATTCTTGACACCGAATCACTCAACTTGGCACATAAAAATGCAGAATTTTTTTTTTCGTTGACATAAATTGCCTCCAAAACTTTAGTCACTCCCCCACACTTGAATCTTTGTCCGTCTCGGGCAAAATAGCATTAGAAACATATCAAACAACAAGTCCAATGAAAAGTGAAGGTAAGAGAAGGAAATAAGTAAGGACAAATATGATAAACATGATTATTGCTAAAAATTGATGTGGAAAAGAAAACAAATGGATTAACCTCTATAGATGTGATCCAATCATTGAAATATGATTTTGAAAGAACCTAAGCAAGTTCTAGAGTACAATAACATAGGTGTGTCACAAAAATAAGGCTAGGTCTCACTAGGTCAAAATAATTCATCCCAAGTCCTCAATTAAGAATCTAAAGCAAGTAGTACTCAAGCATCCAAGATTTCATCCAGTAGCTCAAACCTTAAGTCTTAACAACCAAATTTAATTTATTTTCCAAAAGACTCTAAAATGCTATGGAATAACCTAGAGGGATACTTTTATTTCTACTCATGCAAGAGAAAGTGACAAAAGAAATAACATGCATTTATTTACAAGGACTCAGTTCAAAGGAAAATTCTAATTCTAGGAAGCATGAAAATGAAAAATGAAATAGAAGAAAATACAAGAAAAATCAAACTCCCCTTTATTCTGGTGGACGGAGTCGATCCAGAAGTAGCCTCCATCTGGGTAGTGGAGGAGTTTGGGTGGCTGGGAGAAATAGGACTCCCCCACACTTGAACTGTATAAAAGATGGTTCAGGTGGCCGTAGGCGATTCAGGTATAATAGCCATTGAAGGAATGGAGGGCAATGGATTAAAGTAAGATCTTCTCCTCCTTCTTGATGCCTTTCAGAAGCCCTTCCAGGAGGCTGAAGTCTGTTCAGTTGGAGCACCCACTCCTGAAGTCTTCTGGATCCTGCAAAACAATGTAATACCTCTCTCAAGCGTTCAAGGTCAGAAAAAAGTGATATAAGTTCAGTCTCTGCATGTAATGAATCCAAAACTGCATCATATTTAATTAAATCAATTCTTGGTGCCTCAATAAAATTTTCAAAATTATTTCCTACCAAATTTGCATCCAGAGGCTCATCACAAATAAAGAAATCAATTTCTGGCTCATCAATAGAAATTTCACAATTATTTTCAATCAAGGTGTATCAAGCAATGTATCACAGCCAATCAAATCAATCTCAGATATCTCTATGAGTTTTTCACATTCATTTTCAGCATAAGACATAACAAGAGATTCATCAAAATAAATAACATCAATTTCAGGCACTTCTAAAAAATTTTCACTAGCCATATCTACAAGAGATGTATCAAGTGATTTATCATAAAAACAACATCAATTATAGGTGCCTCTAAAATTATTCCACTATTCATATTTACAATGGATGTGTCAAGTAATGCATGATGATCAATAAAATCAATGTTTGGTACCTCTATTGGTTTTTCACAAACAATCTCTACACAAGGTATATCAATAAATACATCAGAATCAATAAAGTCATCCCTAGGTACCTCACTGCATTTTTCTGAAGAAAGAGGAGAAATACTTACCTGAGCGTGCTGGATAATACATGGAGGTTCTATAATAGTAGATGTATCTGTGGTCTCCTCCTGGTCATGTTCATGCTCCTCTTCAGCCTCAGGCTCTGGTGGACAATCAACTGGTGATCCTTGGGTGCTTGCTTCCACCATTCAAGTCCCTACACTTTCTGGTTCATCATCTAAATCTTGTGGTGGTCCCTGGGGCTTAGTGCAATCCCCTACACCTATGGAATCATCTCCTCTGCATGCTTCTCCTGTAATATCTGCAACAACAGTATCAGAAAAATTAGGACCATCAATAATGCTATCATCAGAAAATAAAAGTCTAGAATGGTCCTGTGGAGCTTCAGTTTCTTCTTCTGGAGCTGAAAAATTTGAAAATGAATTTTGAGTAGGAATCTCCGGAGGGATGCATGCTGTAGGTGCCCAATATTTGATGTATTCTTCTTCTTCTTCTTCTAAAATTGCAAGATTACTTGAAGAAGGGCTCGGCCATGCACTAGGGTCACCTTGAACTGATATAAAACTAACTCCGGGGCTCTCAGAATTACAAGCAGCTTGAGAAGATAATTGTTCTGCTCTTTGGGCTTTTATCTGATTCAATCGATCTTGCACGTTTTGAAACCATTGTTGTTGTTGTTCTTGAAAAGTTTGCTGTTGTTGTTGGATTTGTTGACACATCTCCCTAATCCTTTGGTGTAGAGCCTCATCTTAATCAGGATCATCAAAACCTTCTTGGTTAGTGTGGAACCCCTGTTGGTCTTGAAATGGAAAATAGGGCTGCTGAAGTCCAGGAGGAGGCTGTGAATGCTGAAATGGAAACTGTTGGGGCTGCTCAAATGGATGAAATGACTGATTAAATTGCTGAATATTTGGTTCACAAGTTGGTGGAGATGGCTGAAAACTGTAGCCCTGAAAATCTTGGATTTGAGGTTGAAATTGTGGTGGTGAACATTGAATTTGAGTGGGCTGAAAATTCTGGTTTTGTTGTTGGAAATTCTGAAATGGTGGCTGCCCATGCTGAATTTGTGGCTGGAAATTGGGCTGAAATTGCTGAAATGATGGTTGCCCAATCTGAAAATTCTGGAATAATGGCTGAATTGGCTGAAAATCCGGCTGAGATTGTTGGAATTGCGGTTGAAATGGTTGTGGTGGCTGAGATTGTTGTAGTTGCTGAATTTGAGGCTGACAAAACTGATTTGGTTGCTCAAAAACTAAAAATTGGGGCTGCCCATTCTGAAAATTCTGATTTGGTTGAAAATTTTGAAATGATGGTTGATCTTGTGGCTGAAATTGAAAAGGCTGAAAAACTGGCTTGGTTGTTGAAAATTTGCACAGGAATTTTGGAAATCTTGATTCGGTTGCTGATTTTGTTGAAATTGTTGACACGGCTGCTGGTAAGTAGATGGAAACATTCTGAACTGGCAGTCCTGTCACAAAACAAACAAGAAAAATGGCAGCAACCGTATACAAAAATAAAGCACAATAAAACAGAACCCAATGATATGTCCAAAAGTATACAAGCAAAAATCAAACAAATCAACTAGTTGCTTCCCCGGCAACGGCGCCAAAAATTTGACGGGCCCAAACTATGTGTCACGAATGTGGGCCTCATATTTAAAATTTATAAATGAAAGCTGGAAACCCTTTTTACAATCAAAAGTATGAAAATGTAATATAGGGGCCACAGGTCGTATTTTTCTCGGGGCTAGTTGACGTTGTTTGATTCGCGCTTGTATTTAGGTGTCGTTTGTGAATTTGGGTTTCAAATAAAATCAGATTTAGTTTCAAGTAGAAATGGAAAAACAATGAAAAGCAAAACCACTCAATTAAGGAAGCTACACAAGGAGTCGGCACTTAATGGTTCAACCAAGGGACAATTAGATCAACCAATGCAATGTTGCAAAATTCGGAATTAAATTGATTTAAAATGCAAGAGTTCACTACATCTTGTGTTTAACTTGGAAAATTCCACTAAAGGCAATCCTAATGCAAAACAAATGAAGCAAAACAGATTTTGACAGTTTCGACTAAACCAAATACTAGCTTCTTGAACCTAATTGTAAAATTGAAAATTCAATTCAGGACAAACCCAATGTGAATGAGATGATTTCAAGCTCAATAATACTTTAAAATAGGCTTAGTCTTGATAACAATCAGTGCCTAGAACAGTTGGCACGCAAATGATACAATTGTTCCAAAATCAATTCTTTGTGCCAAGGATGAGGCTGCCAATTCAGAATTTAATGAATCGATTAAGCTGGGCAAGCACATCTGTGACTTCAGTGATATGCAAAGATAAATGAAGACGTTCAACTTCGAAATACTGATCAAACAAGTCGTTGAAGAAGCTGGACAAACCCAAAACTGCAGAAACTGCAGTGAACTGCAGAAAAGTTTCACAAATTCAGAATCGTGCAGCAGGAATGCAGCGACAAGTTGGATGCAAATTCAACTTTAAACAACTGAAATTAAGTGCGGAAGAGTTCGAATGCAAAGCTTTAGACTGCAGAAACATGAGAACCAAATAGTTCAGAATTGAATATAAGCCATCATTGAGGTGGTGTGCAGGAATTTGAATGAACAAGATTTAAATGGAAACAAGTTTCCACTTGGCACAACTTGCAGAAGTAAATCAATCAGGGCATGCAGAGACAGGATTGAAGATTCATCAATTTCAGAAACTGAAGTGGTACATGCAAACGCAGAAATAAGATGCAATATTTTCAGAACGATAGAAATCTGATACGCAATGGAAACAGCTGATACACAGCATCAAAAAAACTGGCACGCAAGCATTAGAATAAGAAACCAACTGAAATTGAAACCAAATGTTCACTAACAAACACTATATCTGATACTATTGCAGGATTGAAATCTAATTAAGCAGAACAATTGCATTAAATGAAACTTAACCAAACTGAAACCAATTCAGAAATGAACAGTGCAGAACTGAAAATTAACATCTAAAAACCACAATTAACTAAAGAAATCTAAGCCTCAATCCTTCCCTAGCTCGAATCCTCCTTGTTCGTCACGCAAGTGTGAGCTTCGAACCCGCAAGCTCAGCAAGTCGATGGAAAATGGCATCTGCGATTCAAAATCAGCTCACATCTGCTCAAATCTGAAACCCATCCAATTCCTTCAACTCAGCTGCGATGATGGATTGGAATTGATCCGAGCACTCCAGGGAACCCCTCTGAACTACTCAGGATGATGAAATGATGCGCAGCCGATGTTGACGAAACCAAATGGCAGAGCTCCGGAGACCTCACAAAAGCTCTGTTCTTGGGCAATTGAGAGCTGGAGATTCACCGAGAAGCCTTCCCAATGACCTAGAATTCAATCTAAGCAAGAAATGAGGGGTCGCGCCCCTTTGGATTGAAGAAAAACAGCTAAGGAAACCAAGAACACGAAGAAGATGAACAGTGCGGCGAGGAAACGCGACAAAGGAGAAGGCTGCGGCGATTTTTGATTAAATAGCCATCAATGGACGGTCCAGATTGATCGGATGAAATCCAACGGTAGATCTTGATCTGATTTGAGCCAAACTTTTATGATGATGATCTGGGGTCAGGATCTGCCTTGTGGTAGCTCGGATCCTCCAGATGTGCAACGGATGGTCCAGATCAACTCTATCTGTGATTGGACGCTCTAGAGCCCTCCTTGCTTGATTCAACGGTTGATTTAGCTCTGATTAGGATGAAACTTCAGATCTTGATCATAGAGCTTGATCAACCATAACCCTAGCTCGGATTGCTTCAGATCGTCCCGGATGGCTCAGATCTAGCCGCTCTTGAATCGGACGGCCCGGATTAATCCAAAACATGATAATTCGATCCGGTTCCACTTCCGACTCAAGTTTGACCCAGTATGCCCTAGGTCCAGGATCTTTCCATGCCTACAAAAATATATCAGAAAATTAGTGGCCAAATAATCCAAAAAATGTGTAAATTTGCAATTAAGTCCAAAATAAGAGGAAATCCTAAAACCTAGGGTAAAATCACAAATAAGCAATAAAAACATAGGTCAAACATGGATTTTAACATCTAAAATAATCACAAAAATGACACTTATCAATACCCCGAGGTAGACTTACTTTTGTCCCTATCTGATTGGAAGTCTGAATCTGTATAACCCACAGGGAGTAATTGGTTTGCCTAGTAAACTATCATATAATCCCTAGTCCTTCTCAGGTACTTTAGTATATACTTTACCGAAGTCCAATGACCCTGCCCTGGGTTACTCTGATATCTGCTAACCATGCCCACGGTAAAGCAGATATCTGGTCTCGTACATAGCATAGCATACATAAGGCTTCCTACAACCGAAGCATAAGGAACCACCTTCATCTCCTCTATCTCCTTTGATGTTTTAGGACACATCTCCTTAGATAGAGGAACTCCATGTCTGAAAGGTAGAAAACCTTTCTTGGAGTTTTCCATGCTTAAACGAGCTAGGACAGTGTCTATCTATAAAGCTTGAGATAAGCACAACATCCTTTTCTGGCGATCCCTTATAACTTTGATCCCAAGGATGTGCCCTGCTTCTCCCAAGTCTTTCATATCAAACTGTTTGGACAACCATACTCTTACGTCTGATAATGCATTGACATTGTTGCCAATGAGCAAAATATCATCTACGTATAGTACAAGAAATACCACTATATTTCTGTCACATCTCTTGTATACACAAGACTCATCCGGACTTTGAATAAATCCATATGACTGGATTACCTCATCAAAGCGGATGTTCCAAGATCTAGAAGCTTGCTTTAATCCATAAATTGACCGATTAAGCTTACACACAAGATGCTCTTTGCCCTTCGCAATGAATCCCTCTGGTTGCTTCATATAGATGGTCTCCTCAAGACTTCCGTTAAGGAAAGCTATCTTGACGTCCATCTGTCATACCTCATAATCCATATGAGCGGCAATAGATAAGAGAATCTGGATAGACTTAAGCATAGCTACTAGCGAAAATGTCTCCTTACAATCTATACCCTCTTTCTGAGCATACCCTTTCGCAACAAGCCTAGCTTTGAAGGTCTCAACCTTCCCGTCTGATCCTCTCTTTCTCTTGTAGATCCACTTGCATCCAATGGCTTTTACACCATTGGGTGGTTAGAATCCATAGATTCTATCTCAGAATTCATTGTCCTTTGCCAAGATACCGCATCTTTATCTTGGAGTGTCTCATCATAGGTCCAGGGATCAGGTTCATGTTCGCCAGGGACCAAGCCCGATGACTCTCCCAAGAATATGAATTTCTTAGGTTGTTTAACAACCCTCCCACTACGACGAGGTACCACCTATGTATCTTCTATGACACGCGGTGCAGTGACTTGTGGTATGTTCTCCTGTACTGTTGGTACTAAAGTCGGAACTTCCTCTCTTAATTCCTCAAGAATAATTCTACTCTTGGGCTTGTGATTCATCACATAGTCTTCCTCTAAGAATCGGACATTCGTGCTAATGATTACCCTCTGATCCTTAGGACTATAGAACAAACCATCTTTCGTTCCTCTAGGATAGCCTACGAACAAGTGTACTTCTGTACGAGATTCTAACTTATCAGTATCTCCCTTCAGCACATGTGTTGGACTACCCTAAATCTGAATATGTCTTAGATTAGATTCCTCTTGGTCATCTTACCTTCCAAGCAAGATTCACAGGTTGGGAAGTCTTCCACCACCAATGTGTTAGATGTGTATACTGAAAGACTTACTTCTTTTATATATGTGATCATCTATATTTTTGAAAAGAGAATCACAACAACACTAGATGCTTGTTTATATTAGTACATGCATAAAAGTCCTTTACTTTGCATTGTAGATAACATGGTGTATGGTGACACATGGAAGATCATGTTATCAGTCCCTTGCCTAGTATAAGTAGAGGCTCACAGCCAAGATGGAATTGGACAAACCATCGGGATGGTTGTAGTGTAATTAGGTGTGGTTGGTCTTGACCATAGAATTACACTAGTGTACTTTGTGTGCATTGAGCAGGACCAAAACCAGAGATCATCCAATTTGTACTGACTTGATAATTGGATTAGATCTCAGATTTTATTATGGAGTATGATCCCTAAATCCCGATATAATAATGGACACATATGATTAATTATTATTTCCTTGATTTACCAATGGGCGAGATCTATTCTGTTAGATCGATAGGCCCGGTAAGTTGGGAAATAATATTAATTATATGGTGTGCCGTTGATTATTGACGGAATCCATGTCCTGGTGAGTTGGAATGATGATGCCCCCTTGATGAGCTCAAAAGGTTCATCATGTTAAACCCTGCAGGTAGATTTGATCCAACATGATGATAAGGTTGAGTGGTACTAATCAAGGATCCAGAAGTTAATTAATTTAAATTGTCAGTCATTTAAATTGATTGATGGGCATTCGATATCTTAAACACGGGGGGATGGATGACTCATAATAAGTGGAGCCCATATGAAAATATGGGGGTTGGTGAGAAAGTTCAATTAAGATCCTTTAGTGGAATGAATCTTAATTAATGGATTGGTTTTAGATCCATTAGCGGGCCAAGATCCAACTCCTCCTCTTGGTCCCTACCTTAGCCCTATATAAACCCCATGATATCATAAAACCAAGGGGGTGAATCCAATTCATTAAACCCTTGGCCTCTTCCTCTTTTCCTCTCCCTCTCTTCTCTCTCCTAGGGCGCCGACGACAACAAAAGAGGAGAGAGTTCTCTCCTTTTATTCTCCACCTCTTCTCTCTCGGTGAGGGCCACAAGGAAAGGGAGGATCTTCCTCTCCTCCAGATTGTGACCGAGCCACCTTGAGAAGGTTGAGGCGTGGTCGGCGGCGGTGAGAGGGCGCAAGGTGCGCCGACGACAAAGGGAAAAGGAAGGGGGTTGGCAGCGGTTTAGGGAAGAAGTAGCTGCTTCTTCTCCCTTCTTCATCAACTTCTTCACCTTCCATTGTCTTCTTCGGCCAAAGAGCTTGCTACCGAAGCTTCTTGGAGTCCTTGGGGTGATCGGCGACTCAAGCTAAGGGGAGAAGAGGCTTGGAAGGTGGAAACCCTAATTCTAGGGTTTCGGCTAGGGAAGGAAGAAGGTTTTTGGTGCCTTGGTGATCTTGGTTCTCGGTAGCGCGTCGCCCACACGACGTCCGGGAGGGAAGGGACATAAGGTAGAAGGCTATGAGGTAATAGGAAGGTATAATTCTCTTTCTAAGCTCCTATTCTTCCTTTGGTACTATATTACTTTGGTTCGTCATTTTATGTGTATTAGTTAATTATTTTGATTTCATATCATGGTTAATAATTAATTAATTGGACCCCGACCATAAACACAAGAATCGGCGATCCACTCGTCGTCTCTTCCGCGGTCGTTTGGTTAGGAGAATTACAAGGCACGATCTTTGTGATTGGCCAAGTTATAATTCGTACCGAACGATACGATGACGAGATGGTCGTTGGGAGACGGGTCTCCATTCAGATTAATTTTTAATCTGTAGACATGGAGAGGTCTCTCAAGGACGACCAAGTATTCGCTAGGGAAACCCGCCAAGCCATACCCAACAATTGGTATCAGAGCTGAGGTTTCTGGTTTTGTGTGTTTTGAATTGGTTAATTTTTTGTATATTCATACATTTTATTTTGCTGGATGATATGTGGATGTGCGTAGGCTAACTTTGTGTTGCAGGCACTAGATTCTAATTTATCATGGCCAAATATTTGATGTGTGTGATTGATTGTGCAATGTTTGTAAATTAATTAATCCTCGGGATTGACGAGGCTAGGTAGTATTTAATTTTTGTAATTAAATACGACACATGTTTAGCCGAGCTCGTTATTTTACTTTCGATCTAGTTTTCATGTACACTCCTTCATGGAATATAGGATCGATGATGTAAATAATTAGCTAGTCATTTCGGCTCGGAGATCCCTCAAGGTGGCTTGCGCATAAGGAAGGGAGGAGCAGACGAGGTGATGACACGACTGGAGGCGCATTGGGGACCAAGGCCATGAAAAGTTGAAAAATCTAGGATTTTCTATTTTCATTATGTTGGTTATGTGTATGTCGTGTGTGTGTGCTTGTTAAAATTCCTCGAACTAAATTACTAAGTGGGAGAGGGACCCTAAAGGTCTCGTGGCCTCCATTACAATCCGATAAGTGATGCGAACAAGCCTGCGCGTCGGCTCTGAGTGTCTTCCTTCCCATCGGATGAGCTTGTTTTGCGGATCACTGGGTCAGAAAAGACTATAGGAAATTATTGAAGAGCATGTGTACTTCCCCATCGGAAGACACATAATCGGAAATAGTTTTCTTAGTGTCGTGTAATGATAAACACTTAGATGCGAATAATAGTATCCTCCCCGTCGGAGTCACTGCTATTATTTTGCAAAGCCGAAGTAAACCAACTATTAATCTTACTTGTCAAAAAGTTAGGTTGACAAGATAGTAAGATTAATAGGTAAAACATCCTCTTACAAATGTAGAAATTCGTATACGTCCACACCATCGTGGCATGCGAATTTCTCGGTGTATAGTGGTGTTGGTTGATTTCGAAAATTTATTATTTTGAGGAATCAATTTATTTTCGAATTCTAAAGTAGTGTATGTTGTGATTATCAGGATTTTCAAAATGACCTTTAACCCACTAGCGACCATACTTAAGGAGAATAAGCTTACTGGCCCAAACTATATAGACTGGAAAAGGAACCTGGACATTGTCTTTACTGCTGAAGAGTACAAATATGTACACTTTGAGAACTGTCCCGAAAAGCCTAGCGAGAAATCTAGTGAAGAGTAGAGGGAGCACTTTAAGAAGTGGGTCAAGGCAGATGAGATGGTGCGGTGCTACATTCTGGCATCTATGTCGAATGTTTTGCAACATTAGCATCAAGCCATACCCACTGCTTATGCAATGATGCTAAACCTCAAAGAGCTCTTCGGGCACCAGAGTCGAGCCGCTAGGCAGGTTGCGATGAAGAATCTGATGATGACTACTATGGTCGAAGGGACACCTGTTAGGGATCATGTCCTAAAAATGATGGCTCAACTCAATGAGATTGAGGTACTGGGAGCACAAATCGACGGGGAAACCCAGGTTGATATTATACTCCAGTCTCTGCCTAGGAGTTTTAAGCAGTTCCGACTCAACTATAACATGAACAAACATGAGTATACGTTGGGGGAACTGCTAGGAGAACTCTAGGGAGCAGAGGGCCTATTTCGTCAGAGCTCGCAGGCCTTGGTTACTCAGAAGGTTTCTACTTCTGTGCCGAAAGGCAGGAAGAAGAAGAAACAAGGTGGGTTCAAGAAGGCAGCAGCGGCAGCATTGCAGGGACCTTGGACAGGCGTGAAGAAGCCGAAAGGCAAGTGCTTCACGTGTAAGCAAACTGGACACTGGAAGGCGAACTGTCCCCGTCATCAAGACAAAGGTATTTCTTCATGTTTAGTCGTTGAAACATGTTTAGCAGTGCTATCTACCAGTACTTGGTGCGTAGATATGGGAGCCACTGATCATGTCTGCAATACTTTGCAGGGGTTCCAGGAAACTCGACTGCTAGCTGATGGGGAAATCGTGATCTACATGGGCAATGCTACGGAAGTGGCAACAGTTACAGTGGAAGATTTTTATTTATCGTTTGAGAGAAATAAAGTGTTGGTTTTGAGAGATTGCTTATATGTACCAAAGAGTTAGCCTACACACACTACTAGAAAAAAATGCATTCAACAACAGTGAATCACTGTTGTCGTATATCACATTCGACAACAGTTTGACAACAGTTTTCCACTGTTATCGTATATCACATTCGACAACATTTTGACAACAGTTTTTCACTGTTGTCATTTATTATATTCGACAACAGTTTTATAACCGTTGTCGTATATCAATAACAACAGTTTATCACTGTTGTCGTTTAGGGTTTTCACTGTTGTCGTTTAGATGAGTTTTAAAAAAACCTGTTGTGCGTTTGTACTGTTCCACAACAGTTTCATACCAATTTGACAACAAAGATATTTCCATTATATTTTCAATTAAAAGGCAATAATTTAACCTCGAAACAAAAACTATATATATCAAACATCATCAACATATTTACAATAAAGATCCACCACAACCTTTCTACAGACGAAACCACAAAAGTATCTTCTGTCCAAAAACCTTTCTACAGACGAAACCACTAAAGTATCTTCTGACCCAAATTACAAGAGTTCAAATTATATATAATTCTGACCCAACTAAACTTACAATGAAGTTCAAATCACAAAAATTATAGCTTGGAAGGTCAGATTAATGGTCTTCGAACATGATCACGAACAAGTCCCTGCAACTGGAAAAAAGAGAACAAACACTCTAATTAGTTATTCTATTAAATGCATATGTCCAATAAAAAATGATCCATGAAGATATGTATCAACAAACAACAAAAATAACAAACTAACAAACAAAAAAGATATACAAAGTCTTATACTATTGGCGTTATTAGTGTTACTCACAAATTTAATAAACACTGTTGGACATCATTAGTGTTACTCACAAGTTTGTTTTCTGCTACTTCCTTCATCAGATTAACTCCATTAGTAGCAAATCCATGGCTTTCTGATTGGTTCGCATGGTACGCTTTACCATCCTTCCTAATGAGACTGTAAGTGTATGCCCAGATGTGGAACCCTCCAAGCTGCATTATGATACCGTTTAGAGAATATCTTCACTGGTGATTAAATCTCAAAAAGCATCTTACCGCCATGGAGAAGGAAACATAAGAGAGGGTATGGACACTGCACATTGTCTCATCGTCAAATGGGTTGCCTTTCTCTAGGCAAGCCGCTGGGATGATGATCAGCATCAGGTTGCCTAAGTTACCTTCATTGATATAATATTAAGGATCAGTACATACTAAGTTACCTTCATTGATACACTATTAAGGATTAGTACCAATAAAATGTGTGCAAACTGAGATGTGAAAGATTACCTGAAGAGCATGTAGCCACTACAAGGCCCTCGAGATGCTCCGGTGGCTTCAAGAGTTTGACAACAATCCAACCAAGGATTCCCCCAAAGAGGAATACAATCCCAAGATTGACAGGCATGAACCACCTTCAGAAGACAACAATTATGTTAGCATTAATGATTTCTCAAGAACAAAACTTTAGATGCTCAGAAGCACAACTGTGGCGTACATACCAAGATTTGATTTCTTCAAAAGTGACAGTTTTCGATAGACTAGCAAATGTCAGAGATGGTGTGAAGATTGAAAACACGATCTAGTTAAACAACAAACGGTGAGTTTACAAAATAATGAAAACCTCTAGTGTTGAAGAATTACCTTATTCATGTCTCTCGGAGCAGTGGCATGAAGCAGATTACTGTAACCTGATGCAAAAAAAGCTCCCAGCATCCCAATGAGAAGGACCTGCATGATTGGTGCAGAGGCCACCAGGAACAATGACCAAAGCCCCATCTTGTTCCTCAAAGTCCTCAAGATGCTCCTCAAGATTAATTTCACTGAACCCATCATCCTGAAAGGGAAGAAGTGCAGCACTGATTAATTGTTGATGGTCTTCTACAACTATAAGAGACGTCGAATGAGATGGAAAAAGGAAAGCGACTGCATGCTTCTCCATCTTCTCCATCCGTAGTTTGACTCACACTGTGCATTGTTTTTTCTGTTGCCAAGAGAGCCACAAGTAATGCAAGAACAGATAATGTCATTGTCCATGTAAAGTATTATTACTGAACAAGAAAAACTCATTCCAGTAGCCACTGAAAGGAATCTTATATGTGCATATATATTTATTTATCTTCTTTAATTTGAGTTGAGTGTCAATGGTTTTGTTTCAGTACCTAAGCCACTAGCTCAAAGAAACAATAGCCTAAGAAGTATTAGCTTAACCATCGAGTTCTCGAGGCTTTTGCCTGAAATCTGAGGCACTATTCGCTCCATCCATCTTTGGCACCAAGGCAATATTAATAAAGTTCAAGAAGCTGATATGGTGGAACCACCATGGAATTCATTAAACAAAGCCATCATATCCACTTTGATGTCGTCCCACATGAAGAGCAGAACTTAGCATCGAACTCATTTGTCCCACAACTGTTTTGTCAATCAGTGAACCATGTTTGCTTAAAAATTTCTAGAAGATAAATCCAGCATGTTTTACACGATTTAGATTGTTAAATATTAATGGAGATTAATGTTGTTTAATAGACAAGTCTTTAGAATCTCAATTTATATGCACATCATACTTTATCCATTGATCTACTATGATAGTGATCACTGCTACTTTGTTTAAGAGAAAAGCTTTACTAAGTTTCTTCCCTAACTCCTGATTGCTACTTTGTTTTAACCATTTTCAGTTAGTAGTTTCAGTAGTTAGTAGTCTATAATAGTCCAATGGCAGTTAAGAGTTAGTAGTTTCAGTAGTTAGTAGTCTATAATAGTCCAATATATATCCCCACTTTAACAGCTACATTAGCAAGATTTGGTTTAACCTTATAGTAATTTGATATATTGCTATCAGTTCAAAGGCCTCCTAGCTTTTGTCTAGCCAAAGTCTTCTGATCTCAGTTTAATTAACAGGCTCATTCGATCAATTAAAACAAGATATCAGATTAATTAGTCATTGTTGCATTCATGGAGAACATAGCCCCATTTTTGCAGCAATCAGGACAGTTTCTCTTAATGAAAACAAGATTCAAGAAGCTAACAAAATCCTAGGCTAAGGGAAATAAATGAATCATGAACGTTACAAAGTAACTGAATAATTGTCTATCTGGACTAAAAAAGTACCTACGGGAAATTACCAAATAAACAAGCAAGTGCTTATCATTGACAGAAACAAAGCTCTAAGTATTCTTTCTAATATCCGTCATTCATAAAATAAACAAACCAATGTCAATGGAAGACAATCTACATAAAGAAATTAGTTTAACCAAGCAAATACACATAACAAAGATATGGAAGATAGATAAGCTTGACAGGGAAAAAACAATTTCATTTTTCAATGGAGCACAAGCAAAGGAAGATACACAAAATCTACCAACAAGGAGAACCAACTAAACATCAACTAGACAGCCATGTTGAGAATGACTAGAAAATGCAAGGCCTAATTTTTTCGACTATTCAAGTTAGCCATCGTTCGCGCATCGAAACTTTAAGTGGAAATGGCAAACAGCCATAAAAATTGAAGTAACATACGGGTAAAACATTCCTAAACACCTCTTCAAAAACTCATTTTTTCATTGGCTTTGAACAAGTTAAATCTAAAATCAGGAAACCTAGATGCAGAGAAATCAACAAAAACAGAATAGAGGAATCCCGGAGAACAAAACTCACAGTGCGGTCATCAATGACGTGCTTGTCCTGGAGGACACAATCGAGCATAGAGGGATCGAAAAAGACGACGAACCCAAATCCTCTGAGACGCACAATGCAATATACTTGAACTTGCCACATTAAAACTCATAGAACCATAGTAAGTCTATACAATTAATCATCATTAATCAATTTATTAGCCTACTAAACATTAACACCAACATATCAATCAATTCCACTACGAACCCTAAACAATGAACTACTTACCTCAGCTCCCATGCTTCGATCAAACTCCGATCAAATCTGTTGCCAATCACTCCGCTGGAGAAATTGCGGTAACCCAACAATCAACCTTTAATTGGAATCCACGAACTAGCAATCCTATACCTGACAACTCACCTATTCGGGATTCGGGGAAGAGCGCTCCACAGCCTAAGGAAGCGCAACCGCGGATCGGCGACGCCGCTCGCGCTTGCGGCGACACATGAGCGAGAGGAAGAGGATCGCGTGTGGAGAAGTGTCGCCGACGATGAGGGAAAGGAGAAAGAGAGATGGTGGTGGTTCCTTCGATTGCGCGATGAGGCGCGCGATGAATGGCTCGGCGTCAAGGAGAGATGAAGCGCACCTTTGGGGACTTCGAACCTGGTGACCATCGCCTGCCGGAGATCGGAAGGCGCCGATAAAAGACGGCGCAGTGCGATCGCGAGGAAGGCTATGGCGTCGAGTGAAGAGGGGAGGAGAAAGGAATCGGGCGCGTGAGGTTTAGGGCACGGGAGAGAGATTATTATCAATATATATAATTAAAACTTTTCTTTTTATATATTTATATATATTTCGAAAATCCAGTTTTCCCTTTAATTGACTCAAACTTATTACTTCAGTATACAAATTTATGAATTTTATTTTGTAACTTATTACTTCATCGAATATTTATTATGAAGTAAAACATAGATAAAATTGGTTGCGAGACTAACAATTTTTAAACTACGAAGTCTAAAATTGAATTTACTTCATCAAATTTATTACTGAAGTTGATTAGTATGTATTACTTCATTAAAAAAAATCGCCGAAGTAATTTGTGGAGAAGTCTATGTTTGATTTTCACATAGTGTTTGGGTGGTTGGCGGGCGAGGAAGAGAAAAGATTAGGGGTTTGTGCGACGAGAAAAAAGATGATTAAGGATCGAAAAATAAGAGAATGAGGATTCAATAGTTCGTTGTTTTTTTGCAGTTGGATATCCACCGTTGATTTTGTTTATTGCTTGAATAGCACAACAATACAACAACAACAGTTTAATATAACTGTTGTCTATTGTCATAATAGACAACAGTTTATCATATCAGTTGTTGTAAATCCCGCCTATAGACAACAGTTATTTTATAACTGTTGTCGTTGAGTATACATACGACAACATTTTGTTATTACTGTTGTCTTTTTATGTATACAGACCAACAACAACAACGGTTAATACTAAAACTGTTGTTAAATTGACATAAGACAACACTTTATCAAAAAATCGTTGTCGATTATGTGTTGTTGAATGCAAAATTCTAGTAGTGGCACATCCTACTATTATCTGACAAAATAAAATAAATGATAAAATGTAAAATGTAACCTAATCCAAAACACACAAAATCGAAAACCATTGGCTCTGATACCAATTGAAGGTCGTGGATTCCGGGTCGCGCATGGGAAACCTCTCCATGTCTACGGATTAAAATTTTAATCTGAATGGAGACCTATTTTCCAAACGACCATCTCATCATCATGCTAACAGATTCGAGCGATCGCTTGAACAACCAAGTTGTTCTAGTGATCAATCTCGTCCAACCGATTAGCCGCGGAATAGACGATGAGCGGATCGCCAGTTTTTGTATTTATCATCGGGGTCCAAGATAATTAATCAAACAATAATTATTATGTAATTAATTATCAACATGAAATAATAAGATCAATGAAAGGAACCAAAGGAGAAGAAGTTATACCTTCCCTTTTACCTCGTGATCTTCTACTGTATGACCTATCCCTTTCTTGGACGGCATGTGGGCGATGATCTTCCAAGAAACAAAGCCTCCAAGACCACCTTTCTTCTTCCTTGCACCACCGCCCCTAGACCTTCATGATGAAGATGTGCCAGAAAGGAGAGAAGAAAAGAGGAAGAAGAAGTAGAAGTAGATGAAGAAGAAGAGGAAGAAACAAAGGATTATCTTCTTCCTCCTTAACCTAGCCACCGGCCACCTTTTCTCCTCTTTCTTGTCGCCGCCGGCCACCTCCAAGTGGAGGGAGGTGCTCGCCTAATAGAAGAAGAAGAGAGGAAGAGAGGAGAAGGAAGAAATCAATGTCTTCCTTCCCAAATTCTCAGCCAAATCCCCTTGCTTCCAATCCTTGCCGTCGGCGCCCCCTTTGCCCTAAGAGAGAGGAGAAAAACCAAAGGCTTGGTTTTCTTGATTAGGTATTGGTATCATGGCTACATGAGGTATATATAGGCTACAATAGAGACCATGAGGAGGAGTTGGGTCTTAGCCACCTAATGAATCAAGGCTCGATCCATTAATAACGATTCATTCCACTAAAGGATCCTCATTGAACTACCTCACCAACCCTCATATTTAATATGAGCTCCACCTATTATGAGTACAAGTATCTCCCCGCGTTTAAGATATCAAATGCCCGTTGATTAATTTAAATTACTGACAATTTAATTAATCAACATCTAACTCCTTGAGTAGTACCACTCAACCTTATCACCATGTCGGACTAAGTCCACCTACAGGATTTAACATGATGAACCTTATGAGCTCCTCAAGGGGACATCATAAATCTGACTCACCAAGACATGGTTTTCTTCTATCATCAATGACACACCTTGTAAATAATATTATTTCCCAACTTACCGGGCCTATCGATTTAACAGAATAAATCTCGCCTATTGGTAAATCAAAGAAATAAATATTAAGTATATGTGTCCGTTATTATATCGGGATTAAGAGCACGTACTCCATAATAACTAAGGTCTGATTCAATTATGAAGTCAGTATAAAATGAATCACCTCTATGTCGGTCCTGCTTAATACAAACAAAGTGCACTAGTGTAATTCTATGATCAAGATAAACCAATACCAAATTACACTACAACCATCCCGATGGTTTGCCCAAATTTATCTCGGTTGTGAGCCTCTGCTTATACTCTACAAGGAACTGATAACATGATCTTCTGTGCGACATCACACACCATGTTATCTATAATGTAAAGTATCAGACAATATGCACATACTAATATAAACATGCAAACAGTGATCTTATGATTCTCTTTCAAAATGTAGATGTCTATAAAAAAGCAAGGCTTTTAGTATACATCCTAACACTCCGTTGAAATTGTTTTGTCATCTAATTCTTGGTGACTAGCCATCAGTGCTAGTACGACGTATTATTCTGTATTGGACTCATATGACGATGTTTTATTCCATATGGCTCTGAGGTTGTTGTGCTTGGACCCTTTTTTTTCCTCTTTTCTTCAATCTGAGGCAATTGTCCTTGATATATCCTTTTTCATTGCAGTTGTAGCACCGAACTTTTTTTTTCTCCGAAGTAGCTTTGTTGCCTGTTTCTTATCAATGTTATTAGATTTAAAGAACTTTGAAAACTTCCTTACCATATATGCTTCTTCGTCAAACGATGATTCTCACTCCGGGTCAATCTTCTTTGCCCACGGTGCTAGATTCTGATTTGGCTCATTTTCCTTTCTTGAGCTTGCATAGCTAGAATTGTGAAATTCGAAAGTAGAAAATAAAATTTCTAAACTATTTACCTCAAGGTTCTTGGAAATATAGTAGGAGGTGACTAACGACATCTATTCTGGTATTTTGGGAAAATCGTTCAAGGCATACCTTAACGAATCTCAGTTTATTCTTTTTTCTTCGAGATTTGTGAGACCAATGATTGGCTCCTTTATTTCGCATGAAGTTCGGCCACCATTTCTCCATCTTTCATTCGGATATTAGTTAGTTCATTTCGGAGTATATCTCGTCGTGCTAGCTTTCCTTCCAAGGTCCCTTTGTGTAATTCTAGGAACTTCCACTAAAGCTCTTTTGTTGATTCATACGTGCTAATCCGGTTGACTTACTAAGCCGATAACACGGTTAGCAGATGGAACTCTGTTTTTTCATTGGCTACGAAATCAGCTTGCTCCTTCTTCGACCAGAGGCACTCTTCGTTATCTTCAGGTGCTACAATATCAATTTTCATTATTAACAGTAATTCAAAATCAGTTTTAAAAAATACCTCCATATGACGTTTCCATATTGTGCACTCCCCCTCAAACTTTGGTAGATAAATACTTAGTCTGACCATTGCTTTATTGCTTCAAGCGATGATTAGTCCTTCTGAAGTGACCTCGCTCTGATAGCAATTGTAAGAATGTGGAGGGTCGGCTAGAGGGGGTGAATAACCCTGCAAAATTCAAACTAGATCTTTTGCTAATTCTTAACAAAGATAGAAGTTAGTTTAGAGTAAGTAAATAACATAAACAACTTAAAAGAAAATGAGGCTCCGAGTTTTACTTGGTTTGCAACTTGGGTGGTTGCTAATCCAAGACGTTGAAAGCTCTATTATCAAACTCCTTTAACGAAGGCAGAGAAGCCTCTTACACTCATTGAAAACACAAAACAGAATTAGAAAATTGAGTACAACTTGTTATTCTAATTCTGAGCTAAAAGAGCTCTATTTATAGAGCCTGAAATAGTTGTCTTGTTGTTGACGTGGCATATCCCGAGCATTTGTTTGGAACGGAGGCGCCTGAGTTGGATCAACTTTTATCCGTGTTGCAATGGCCATTGTAACGGCTTTGTTTTGGATAACTGCTAGATCCCAAGTGCCTGTATCAACCCGGGCGCTCGGGACTCCAGGCGCCCAGGTTCACTCGGGCGCCCGTGACTCCATGTGCCCGGGTTCACTCGAGTGCTTGTATCAATTCTGGTCAACCGCCGGTTCACCAATCTTCTGGCACTTTCTTGGGAAATTTTTGATCGTCCAAAGTTGAGCTTACCCGACCCCAACTTCCGACCTTCTCCTCGAGCAATTTTCCTCCTCGGCTTTTCAACCTACTGATGTTGCGCATGCCCTTCTCATTCACCGGTGTACTCTTCCACAATTTTCTCGTCCCTCAGATGCATTGAACTCATCGGCTCCCTTTCTGTGCCATCCTTCTCGTCTGTTGCATCTTTCGCTCGTTTTTGTGCTCCTAAGATCCTGCACACTTAAACACAAGGATCAAACCAACATGACCTAACTCGACTCGGTTGACCATATCAAAATCATTCCAGGGTATATACAATATCTTTTAAGAAAAACATTACTGATAAACTTACAACATCTTTCATTAATTAACTAATATAAAGATTCAGGAAAGAACTACATCAGAAATGCTGATAAGCTCACAAATCTACAATTTTTTTTCCTTTTTAATCTACATTCTCTCTCTTTTTTTTTACCTTTTCAAATAAATGCTATTCTAAAGCTTTTTCATAACCTATGACCTTATATTTTAGTTAAACGACAAGAAATCGCACGATAAATGTGCAAATAGACATGAAATTTTGTTAGGAGGAAAGTCATTTCTCACTGGTAAAGCCAGCTTGTGTCATTGATAGTGTATGACTGGTGCTGCTCCATCATCAATCTTTGAGATGATCTAACTTGATATAAAAAATTCTTTGTCTAATAGACTAATTCATATGATTCTTAGTGTGCACGAGCAATAGAATTAAAGCACAATTAGGAAACATGAAGAGACAGTAAGATTAGTAGTCTAACGCTCCCATCATTTGTGAATTAGCATTCTTCAATTATATTGGATGGAACATCTAATAATCAGGCTTCATTTTCCCTCCATACAACAGGCAACCCTCTATGCAAAAACACACCCATTCATATGCAAAAACATAAAAAGTTAAATGTAAAATAAGATTGTGGACAACTAGATTCAAATCTGTGTTAGCTACTCGCATCAGATAACGTATAGGTAAGATTATATTATAAGATTGATTAATTTATTTGATATAATTTGAAAGTGGTAATATAATATAATCTGACAGAATGATGAGATCAACAATATATAATTCAATTATATTAATTTCAAACATAATTACATTACAAACTTGATTATATTATACCTAACCAAACATAGCTATATAGTATAATATTTTGTAATATGCGTGTGCCAAATCTTGAAATCTCGTACCATAGTAGACATTCCTAATACTGAGAGAGGATCCTTGAACTAAAAAAATATATTTTTTACTAAATAAAAAAAAGCAGAGAATTTATATATGCTTGGAATGTGTTCCAAATAACTGTTTTACGTCTTTGTTTTTGAGTGTGTAAGGATCCTTTGATTAGACCTCGACGAAAATCAAGTTGTTGTGAGTAATGTATCACAGTCAACTCGTTTATTTCATCATCGTTAGTCTCGGGATTCACGTTATAGTGAGTATATAAATCACCACTCGTCTTTGGCTTTTTCTTGAAATCTCTTCTTCGCAACTCAGACTGCAGCGATCTTGAACAGGACCTCATTGTGAAACTGAGAGAGGCTCATTGACTTCGTGACCACTGTCTCAGTTGCCAATGGTTGAAGTGTCTGGTTTCATCAAGGTCCCCAATGGCATCTCAATCTACATAACCATCATCATTATGGCCTGGCTAGATGAGCGAGTTGCGCCTTTATCTGGAAGATAAAAAATGCTGAATGCACCAGCATGCGAGCCTTATATTCCAACATCAACTTCTTATTCAACATCTACATGCACATAACTCTTGCTCTAATTTGTCACCCTTCAACCAGCTGATGGCATGGGCAAATTCATGTTCTACCAAGGCAACCCAACTATACTAACTAGACTTGCAGAGGACTGCCGTGAACTACTGCAGTAGAGAAGGAAGGCCTTCTTGCTCTTGCTCTTCCTCTTCTCCAGAGTGATCATAACTCGATGTGTGCAATGGCCAACAAAGCCCATGTCATTATTCCTGTGTGTGACAGGTGAGACGCAGTAGATGGCAAAGAATGGAATGAGAATGATGGAGATGAAGAACCAGAAGGCATTCTGGAAATTATGAACTATAATGTTTTGAATAATGCAACAATATCTTTTTGTTTTTTTTTGTTTTATGTATCAACATGTAGAAAAAATTGTGAGAATTTTCTTTTTCAACGAACAAAATGATTAAATCTTCGACTATTTCCAATGACTGCAGAATTTTAAAATATATGAAAAAAGCATAAATGAAAATGCACCAGCCGAGAATCGAACCCGGGTCTGTACCGTGGCAGGGTACTATTCTACCACTAGACCACTGGTGCAACAATGCTTTCAGTGTAAATGATATTATGTTAGATAAATACACAAAGATGTTCATACTGTCACATTCACGATTCTCAGGTTTCTTTCAAACTATGCTGCTATATATAAAACCTTTTTGCTGGTAAAAGGCGATTCGCTCATCTCCAGCATCCCCGTTAATCCGTCCTAGGCCAACACGGAGGAGGTAAATCACGGGGGCTACTAGCCCGGATGCTATGACTAATGTGTGGGGAGGGCAGACACACTGACTTTGTCAAATTTTGACTCCCAGACCTCTTGGTGGTAATATCTGCTGATGCAGTCTGACCTGATTGTTGTTTTGGTGTTGACACCGATTGAAGTTTAGTTGAGTGAGTTAAGTTCCATTAAGTCCTGGTCGGGCACTGGGCACGAGATCCTAGTGAGTGAAGCTAGGTGAAAGAAATCCCGGTGAGTGAAGCCGGGTCCTAGTGAGTGAAGCTAGGTGACGGAAACCCCGGTGAGTAAAGCCGGGTCCTAGCGAGTGAAGCTAGGTGAAGGAAATCCCGGTGAGTGAAGTCGGGTCCTAGTGAGTGAAGCTAGGTTGGACTAAGTCCCGGTGAGTGAAGCTGGGCATGAGGTCTTGGTCCAGGGGATTGAGCATAAGTCAGCCAAGTGGCTGGATCGGTCTGGAGTCCGATCAGGGAGTTGATACGAACTCTCTGGATAGTGGATCGGTCAGTTGACCGATCCAGGATGACTGATCGGTCTGGTGACCGATCAGAAAATGATCTGAATGGTCACAGAATGATCAGAGGGATTTCTAATCGGTCAGTGGGACCGATCAGATAAGCTCTGGACCGATCAGGAGGTAGCTTGGTCGGTCCAGCATGTGGCTGATCGGTCAGCTGATCGATTAGCCAAGGCCGATCAACCAAGGTGGCTGATCGGTCAGCTGGACCGATCAACCCTTGGCTGATCGGTTCTGGCTCGATCAGCCACGAACGACTGCTCTAGCTTGTAGTAAGCTCTATGATCGGTCTGGTGACCGATCCATGATCTCTGATCGGTCAGTGTGACCGATCAGAAATTCACTGATCGATCAGAATGGGATCTGATCGATCAGGAGGGAGTCTGATCGGTCAGGGTGACCGATCAGCACCTTAGCAGCTTTAATTTGAATTATGTCAGACCTCTGATTGCTTCTGATTTCCTGCTGATTTCCTCTAATATGTTTTGATTTACTTCGCTAATCACTCTGTTGAGTGTGCAGATGATACAGAGATGATACAAGGAGGGTCAATGGCGACTTTCCCTACGGCAGTTTTGTTTGTTATCTGTTTGCAGGTTTCAACAGCTTCTGGCGCCGCTGGCGACTGATCTGAGGCTCAATTGAAGAGGTCTTCAGTGGACTGAATGCTCAGTGGAGGTCAGTGGTCAGTGGTGATGAAGCTGTGGTTCAGCAGTGGCTGATGAAGCCTGGTGTAGAAGGAAGATTAAGAAGGAGAGGCTGGCGATGCAGACACATAAGAACGGAGAAAAAAGCAAAGGGTTGCTGGGGGTTTTCTGCTGTGGTGGTATTGTTCTCTGCATTGTTTCTTCTTGATCTTTCTGCTCCATTTGTTGTGTGAGCTATTCTTCTCGTTGTCTCCTGTACTTACCTCGTTATTCATCTGAGACTGTCTGTGGAGAGGTTACTCCATCGAGAAGGAGAAGCTCTTAGCCGCATTGACTCCGGAGCTTGATCTGCCGATGATCAAGGGATCGCCCACCTCACGGGCACGCCAATGAGTAGGGACAAGTTATCCCCGAACCTTGTAAACCTCCTGTGTTAGCGTCTGGTTTGTTAGTCTATTCTGTTTTTCTTTCTGTTCTATATTTTGTTTCCGCTGCTAACCCTGATCGCAGAAAGAATCAAAGGAAGCCGGTTTTTAAGTGGGTGGCTATTCACACCCCCCATCTCTAGCCATCCCAGATCCAACAATATCCACGTACTAATCATCAGTCCTTTATCAGCAAGATCAAAATGCTGAATGCACCAGCATGCTGGCCTTATATTCCGACATCAACTTCTTATTCAACATCTACATGCACATAACTCTTGCTTTAATTTGTCACCCTTCAACCAGCTGATAGCATGCGCAAATTCATGTTCTACCAAGGCAACCCAACTATACTAACCAGACTTGCAGAGGACTGCCGTGAACTACTACAGTAGAGAAGGAAGGCCTTCTTGCTCTTGCTCTTCCTCTTCTCCAGAGTGTTCATAACTCATGTGTGCAATGGCTAACAAATCCCATGTCATTATTCCTGTGTGTGACAGGTGAGACGTAGTAGATGGCAAAGAATGGAATGAGAATGATGGAGAAGAAGAACCAGAAGGCATTCTGGAAATTATGAACTATAATGTTTTGAATAATGCGACAATATCTTTTTGTTTTTTTTTGTTTTATGTATCAACATGTAGAAAAAATTGTGAGAATTTTCTTTTCTCAACGAGCAAAATCATTAAATCTTCGACCATTTCCAATGACTGCAGAATTTTAAAATATATGAAAAAAGCAAAAATGAAAATGCACCAGCCGAGAATCAAACCCGGGTCTGTAACGTGGCAGGGTACTACTCTACCACTAGACCACTGGTGCGGCGATGCTTTTAGCAGAAATGACATTATGTTAGATAAATACACAAAGATGTTCATACTGTCACATTCACGATTCTCAGGTTTCTTTCAAACTATGCTGCTATATATAAAACCTTTTTTGGTGGTAAAAGGCGATTCGTTCATCTCCAGCATCCCTATTAATCCGTCCTAGGCCAACACGGAGGAGGTAAATCACGGGGGCTACTAGCCCGGATGCTATGGCTAATGTATGGGGAGGGCAGACACACTGACTTTGTCAAATTTTGACTCCCAGACCTCTTGGTTGCAATATCCACGTACTAATCATCAGTCCTTTATCAGCAAGATCAAAAATGCTGAATGCACCATCATGCTGGCCTTATATTCCAACATCAACTTCTTATTCAACATCTACATGCACATAACTCTTGCCTTAATTTGTCACCCTTCAACCAGCTGATAGCATGCACAAATTCATGTTCTACCAAGGCAACCCAACTATACTAACCAGACTTGCAGAGGACTGTCGTGAACTACTGCAGTAGAGAAGGAAGGCCTTCTTGCTCTTGCTCTTCCTCTTCTCTAGAGTGTTCATAACTCGATGTGTGCAATGGCTAGCAAAGCCCATGTCATTATTCCTGTGTGTGACAGGTGAGACGCAGTAGATGATAAAGAATGGAATGAGAATGATGGAGATGAAGAACCAGAAGGCATTCTAGAAATTATGAACTATAATGTTTTGAATAATGCGACAATATCATTTTGTTTTTTTTGTTTTATGTATCAACATGTAGAAAAAATTGTGAGAATATTCTTTTCTCAACGAGCAAAATTATTAAATCTTTGACCATTTCCAATGACTGCAGAATTTTAAAATATATGAAAAGAGCAAAAATGAAAATGCACCAGCCGAGAATCGAACCCGGGTCTATACCGTGGCAGGGTACTATTCTACAACTAGACCACTGGTGCAGCGATGCTTTTATTGTAAATGACATTGTGTTAGATAAATTCACAAACTTGTTCATACTGTCACATTCACAATTCTCAGGTTTCTTTCAAACTATGATGCTATATATAAAACCTTTTTGGTGGTAAAAGGATTCGCTCGTCTCCAGCATCCTCGTTAATCCGTCCTAGGCCAGCATGGAGGAGCTAAATCAAGGGGGCTATTAGCCCGGATGCTATAGCTAATGTATGGGGAGGGCAGACACAGTGACTTTATCAAATTTTGACTCCCAGACCTCTTGGTTGCAATATCCATGTACTAATCATCAGTCCTTTATCAGCAAGATCAAAAATGCTGTATGCACCATCATGCTGGCCTTATATTCCAACATCAACTTCTTATTCAACATCTACATGCACATAACTCTTGCGTTAATTTGCCACCCTTAACCAGCTGATAGCATGCACAAATTCATGTTCTACCAAGGCAACCCAGCTATACTAAACAGACTTGCAGAGGACTGCCGTGAACTACTGCAGTAGAGAAGGAAGGTCTTCTTGCTCTTGCTCTTGCTCTTCCTCTTCTCCAGAGTGTTCCTAACTCGATGTGTTCAATGGCTAGCAAAGCCCATGTCATTATTCCTGTGTGTGACAGGTGAGACACAGTAGATGGCAAAGAATGGAATGAGAATGATGGAGATGAAGAACCAGAAGGCATTCTGGAAATTGTGAACTATAATGTTTTGAATAATGCGACAATATCTTTTTGGTTTTTTTGTTTTATGTATCAATATGTAGAAAAAATAGTGAGAATATTCTTTTCTCAACGAGCAAAATTATTAAATCTTCGACCATTTCCAATGACTGTAGAATTTTAAAATATATGAAAAAAGCATAATGAAAATGCACAGCTGAGATTCGAACCCGAGTCTATAACGTGGCAGGGTACTATTCTACCACTAGACCACTGGTGCGGCGATGATTTTATTGTAAATGACATTTTGTTAGATAAATACACAAACTTGTTCATAGTGTCACATTCACGATTCTCAGGTTTCTTTCAAACTATGCTGCTATATATAAATCCTTTTTGGTGGTAAAAGGCGATTCGCTCGTCTCCAATATCCTCGTTAATCCGTCCTAGGCCAGCATGGAGGAGCTAAATCACGGGGGCTATTAGCCCGGATGCTATAGCTAATGTATGGGGAGGGCAGACACACTGACTTTATCAAATTTTGACTCCCAGACCTCTTGGTTGCAATATCCATGTACTAATCATCAGTCCTTTATCAGCAAGATCAAAAATGCTGTATGCACCATCATGCTGGCCTTATATTCCAACATCAACTTCTTATTCAACATCTACATGCACATAACTCTTGCTTTAATTTGTCACCCTTCAACCCGCTGATAGCATGCGCAAATTCATGTTCTACCAAGGCAACCCAACTATACTAACTAGACTTGCAGAGGATTGCCGTGAACTACTGCAGTAGAGAAGGAAGGCCTTCTTGCTCTTGCTCTTGCTCTTGCTCTTCCTCTTCTCTAGAGTGTTCATAACTCGATGTGTGCAATGGCTAGCAAAGCCCATGTCATTATTCCTGTGTGTGACAGGTGAGACACAGTAGATGGCAAAGAATGGAATGAGAATGATGGAGATGAAGAACCAGAAGGCATTCTGGAAATTATGAACTATAATGTTTTGAATAATGCGACAATATCTTTTTGTTTTTTTTGTTTTATGTATCAACATGTAGAAAAAATTGTGAGAATATTCTTTTCTCAACGAGCAAAATTATTAAATCTTCGACCATTTCCAATGACTGCAGAATTTTAAAATATATGAAAAAAGCATAATGAAAATGCACCAGCCGAGAATCAAACTCGGGTCTGTAACGTGGCAGGGTACTATTCTACCACTAGACCACTGGTGCGGCGATGCTTTTATTGTAAATGACATTTTGTTAGATAAATACACAAACTTGTTCATACTGTCACATTCACGATTCTCAGGTTTCTTTCAATCTATGCTGGTATATATAAAACCTTTTTGGTGGTAAAAGGCGATTCGCTCGTCTCCAACATTCTCGTTAATCCGTCCTAGGCCAGCATGGAGGAGGTAAATCACGGGGGCTATTAGCCCGGATGCTCTAGCTAATATATGGGGAGGGCAGACACACTGACTTTATCAAATTTTGACTCCTAGACCTCTTGGTTGCAATATCCATGTACTAATCATCAGTCCTTTATCAGCAAGATCAAAAATGCTGTATGCACCATCATGCTGGCCTTATATTCCAACATCAACTTCTTAGCACATAACTCTTGCTTTAATTTGTCACCCTTCAACCCGCTGATAGCATGCGCAAATTCATGTTCTACCAAGGCAACCCAACTATACTAATCAGACTTGCAAAGGACTGCCGTGAACTACTGCAGTAGAGAAGGAAGGCCTTCTTTGTAACGCCCCAAATTTTGGGCTTGCTTTCGATTGTAAAAAGGGCACAAAAATGTCGATATATATTATCAGATTGTATGATATTTATTTCATAAATGAATAAAATTACCTTTTTGTGATTTCATTAGAAAAGATTAGGAATATGTAAATTGCATAAATTAGAATATGTGATTGCATAAATGTGATTTGAGAATATGAGAGTGAATTGGGCTAATGGGCTTTGCAAAAGTGGAAACCAAAGAGGAGCAAAAATATGCTCTTACCGAGGATTGAACCTTGGAACTCTTGGTAAGCAAAGCCTTGAAAAGCAACGAAGTAACCAATTCACCCAGCAGGGGATTGCTGAGAGGAAGGAAGGGAAATTCTTGTTAAGGGTTAGGGAATGTGAAAGGGTAGAGGAAGAGGCTCTTGATGAGAAACCCCTTGGTGAAGGGACACTTGGAGAAGAGGCACTTTGTCTCTTCCCTTAGTATAAATAAGAGGGAGTGCTAAGGGGCTAACCATCATTGTTGCAAACCCCTCACTCACTCTCCCTCTTCAAGTTGCCGAAATCCTAACTCCTCTCTTCCTCTTCAATTTTCGAAATTCAAACTCCTCTTCCTCCTTGAGATTTTCGAAAATCCAAGGGAAGGGTCTCATCCCAAAGGACACTCCCAAGACCCCATTGAAGGTTTGAATCTCTTGCAAGGCAAGAAGAAGTCAAGGACCTCAAGAGCAAGGACAAGCACATCCCCTCCGAACTAAGGGTATACCTTAAGGATATTTAGCGAAAGAGGTAAGTGCCCCTCACCTGTAGTATAATTGCTGTGTATGATTTCCTTCTTCTTGTAGTTTGCGAAAATGGGGATTTGCCCTAGGTAAGTTTCGGCCACCCCTTAAGGGAAAGCCTTGGTTACTTTTTGATACATGAGAAGACCCCTTGGAACCTAGGGTATACCTATATGTTGATTTCCTTCAAGTTGTGATAACAAAAATTAGGGTTTGCACCCCCTACAAGTTTCGGCCAAGACATGGAAAAATTAGGGATTCAAGGGTTGAATTACTCTATGATGTATCTTATGTTAGTGTATGACATGATAGTGTAGATAAGGTGTTTGTATAAATGGTTGTATGAATGTTTGATTTCAAAAACCCTAAATCCCCTACCCTACACTTTCGGCCAACCCTAGAAGAATTAGGGTTTAGGGTGCATGATTAACCTATGATGAAATCCATGTTTAATAATGTTGCATGATATGTATGTGAGGTGTTTGTGTAAATGTTTGTGTGAAGGTTTGATTTCCAAAAACCCTAATCCCCCTACCCTACACCATTCGGCCAACACCCTAAAGTTAGGGTTTGTAAAGGATAAACTACCCTATGAGATATGCTTATGTTTGGGATGATGATATGTATATGCAAGTGATGTTTAAATGGAATGGTTGATTGGAAAACTTAATTTTTCCCTAGCATGTGATATTCGGCCAAAGCATGGAACATTAGGTTTATGAAGGTTGATTACCCCATGATGTATGCTATGCTTAGTATGATACATGATGTATATATATATATATATGATACTTGTATGAGATGTTGGATGTCAAAAACCTAAGCTACCTCCACCCTTAACTTTCGGCCAAAGGGCCCTATACTTGGGATTGGATTAATAAATACCATGCATGATAATGATCTTGTGTAGGATAGGACATGCTTGTGTGATTCTTGATATGTTGATTGGAATGCATGCTAGCCAAATTACAACTTTCGGCCAAGAGAGAGAGCTCTTGGACCCTAGCCTTGGTTGCTCCCATGAAATGCATACTTTATACTATGCTAGTTATCAAGATTATGAATGTATACATATGTATAAAAATGAGCCCTATAGGGCATGGACGAAGAAGGCTTAGGGCCTAAAGAATGCTTCCCTAGAAGGTTGGGACTAAGAGCATACTTTATGAAAATGAAGAACATGATAACTATTTTATTTTGTAATGGCTTGTACTATAGACTCTTAAAGCGAGTCAAATGATTATGATACTAGGCTAAAGGACTTTTGAGAAGGCCTAGTAAACCCTAGTGGTTCGGGATTAGCTACCTCGTTCCTATTCAGGGGAGCGCGCAAAACATGAAGTACAAGCCGGGCCCTAATGATTATGCTATGTTCAAGTATTATGTTTATATGTTTTCAAAAGAACCTTCCTATGAAATTAACATGCTTAGATGTTTAAACATGCTTAAATGCTTATCATGCTTGAATGTGATATGTTCTCTTACCTTTTCATGATATCTGGTTTTGTGAGTAGGACAGGGTCTTACTAAGCTATTGCTTATCGTTTAGTGTTTCCCTTATGCTACAGATAAAGGACGCTAAGCCATGGAGGCTGCGGGAGAAGGGCAAGTGTGTGTGTGATAGTGCTGGTGGATAAAAAGGATCTTGCTTTTAGTTGCTTCAAGTTTTGGAACTTGTCATGTTAATCCCATGTTATGTTCTTTTTATATACATGCTTTGTTTGAAGATGAATAAAAAAAATAATCATGCTTCCGCTACATGAACCTTGCATGCTTAAATGATACATATGCCCATGCATAGATTAGATAGAAAAATATGAATGCATGCGTGTAGTTGTAATGTACGAAAATTAAAGTAGCGCCGCCGAATCACTAGGGGATTAAGGGCGGGCGTTACATTCTTGCTCTTGCTCTTCCTCTTCTCTAGAGTGTTCATAACTCGATGTGTGCAATGGCTAGCAAAGCCCATGTCATTATTCCTGTGTGTGATAGGTGAGACAAAGTAGATGGCAAAGAATGGAATGAGAATGATGGAGATGAAGAACCAGAAGGCATTCTGGAAATTATGAATTATAATGTTTTGATTAATGCGACAATATCTTTTTATTTTTTTTGTTTTATGTATCAACATGTAGAAAACATTGTGAGAATATTCTTTTCTCAATGAGCACAATTATTAAATCTTCGACCATTTCCAATGACTGCAGAATTTTAAAATATATGAAAAAAGCATAAATGAAAATAATACCACTAGACCACTGGTGCGGCAATGCTTTTATTATAAATGACATTGTATTAGATAAATACACAAACTTGTTCATACTGTCACATTCACGATTCTCAGGTTTCTTTCAAACTATGCTGCTATATATAAAACCTTTTTGGTGGTAAAAGGCGATTCGCTCGTCTCCAGCATCCTCGTTAATCCGTCCTAGGCCAGCATGAAGGAGCTAAATCAAGGGGGCTATTAGCCCGGATGCTATAGCTAATGTATGGGGAGGGCAGACATACTGACTTTATCAAATTTTGACTCCCAGACCTCTTGGTTGCAATATCCATGTACTAATCATCAGTCCTTTATCAGCAAGATCAAAAATGTTGTATGCACCATCATGCTGGCCTTATATTCCAACATCAACTTCTTATTCAACATCTACATGCACATAACTCTTGCTTTAATTTGTCACCCTTCAACCCGCTGATAGCATGCGCAAATTCATGTTCTACCAAGGCAACCCAACTATACTAACCAGACTTGCACAGGACTGCCGTGAACTACTACAGTAGAGAAGGAAGGCCTTCTTGGTCTTGCTCTTGCTCTTCTCTAGAGTGTTCATAACTCGATGTGTGCAATGGCTAACAAAGCCCATGTCATTATTCCTGTGTGTGATAGGTGAGACGTAGTAGATGATAAAGAATGGAATGAGAATGATGGAGATGAAGAACCAGAAGGCATGTGGAAATTATGTAATATAATGTTTTGAATAATACGACAATATCTTTTTGTTTTATTTGTTTTATGTATCAACATGTAGAAAAAATTGTGAGTATTTTCTTTTCTAAGCGAAATTATTAAATCTTCGACCATTTCCAATGACTGCAAAACTTTAAAATATATGAAAAAAGCATAAATGAAAATGCAGCAGCCGAGAATCGAACCAGAGTCTGTACCATGGCAAAGTACTATTCTTCCACTAGACCACTGGTGCTACAATGCTTTCTATGTAAATGACATTATGTTAGATAAATACACAAAGATGTTCATACTATAAATTTCACGATTCTCAGGTTTCATTCAAACTATGCTGCTATATATAATACCTTTTTGTTGGTAAAGGGCGATTCGCTCGTCTCCAGCATTCCCGTTAATCCGTCCTAGGCCAACACGGATTAGGTAAATCACGGGGGCTATTAGCCCGGATGCTATGGCTAATGTATGGGGAGGGTAGACACACTGACTTTGTTAAATTTTGACTCCCAGACCTCTTGGTTGCAATCTCCACGTACTAATTATCAGTCCTTTATCAGCAAGATCAAAAATGCTGAATGCACCATCATGCTGGCCTTATATTCTAACATCAACTTCTTATTCAACATCTACATGCACATAACTCTTGCTTTAATTTTCCACCCTTCCACCAGTTGATAGCATGTGCAAATTCATGTTCTACCAAGGCAACCCAACTATACTAACAAGACTTGCACAGGGCTGCCGTGAACTTCTGCAGTAGAGAAGGAATGCCTTCTTGCTCTTGTTGTTCTCCAGAGTGTTCATAACTCGATGTGTGCAATGGCTAGCAAAGCCATGCCATTATTCCTGTGTGTGACTGGTGAGACGCAGTAGATGGCAATGAATGGAATGAGAATGATGGAGATGAAGAACCAGAAGGCATTCTGGAAATTATGAACTATAATGTTTTGAATAATGCGACAATATCTTTTTGTTTTTTTTGTTTTATGTATCAACATGTAGAAAAAATTATGAGAATTTTCTTTTCAAACGAGCAAAATTATTAAATCTTTGACCATTTCCAATAACTGCATAATTTTAAAATATATGAAAAAGCATAAATAAAAATGCACCAGCCAGGAATCAAACCCGGGTCTGTACTGTGGCAGGGTACTATTCTACCACTAGACCACTGGTGCGGCGATGCTTTCATTATAAATGACATTATGTTAGATAAATACACAAAGATGTTCATACTGTCACATTCACGATTCTCAGGTTTCTTTCAAACTATGCTACTATATATAAAACTTGTTTGCTGGTAAAAGACGATTCGCTTGTCTCCAACATCCCCGTTAATCCGTCCTAGGCTAACACGGAGGAGGTAAATCACGGGGGCTACTAGCCCGGATGCTATAGCTAATGTATGGGGAGGGCAGACACATTGACTTTGTCAAATTTTGACTCCCGGACCTCTTGGTGGCAATATTCACGTACTAATCATCAGTCTTTTATCAACAAGATCAAAAATACTAAATGCACTAGCATGCTGGCCTTATATTCCAACATAAATTTCTTATTCAACATCTACATGCACACAACTCTTGCTTTAATTTATCACCCTTCAACCAACTGATAGCATGCACAAATTCATGTTCTACCAAGGCAACCCAACTATACTAACCAGACTTGCACAGGACTGCCGTGAACTACTGCAGTAGGGAAGGAAGGCCTTCTTGCTCTTGCTCTTGCTCTTCTCCAGAGTGTTCATAACTCGATATGTGCAATGGCTAGCAAAGCCCATGTCATTATTCCTGTGTGTGACAGGTGAGACGCAGCAGATGACAAAGAATGGAATGAGAATGATGGAGATCAATAACCAGAATGCATTCTGGAAATTATGTACTATAATGTTTTGAATAATGTGACAATATCTTTTTGTTTTATATGTTTTATGTATCAACATGTAGAAAAAATTGTGAGAATTTTCTTTTCTCAACGAGCAAAATTATTCAATCTTCAACCATTTCCAATGACTGTAGAATTTTAAAATATATGAAAAAAGCAAAAATAAATATGCACCAGCCGAGAATCGAACCCGGGTCTGTACCGTGGCAGGGTACTATTCTACCACTAGACCATTGGTGCTACAATGCTTTTTGTGTAAATGGCATTATGTTAGATAAATACACAAAGATGTTCATACTATCACATTCATGATTCTCAGGTTTGTTTCAAACTATGCTGCTATATATAAAATCTTTTTGGTGGTAAATGGTGATTCGCTCGTCTCCAACATCCCCGTTAATCCGTCCTAGGCCAACACGGAGGAGGTAAATCACGGGGGCTATTAGCCCGGATGCTATGACTATTGTATGGGAAGGGCAGATACACTGACTTTGTCAAATTTTGACTCTCAAACCTCTTGGTGGTAATATCCACGTACTAATCATCAGTCCATCCCGTAAGGATCTGTATATAAAATCTTTTTAACTGTATGGTTAGTTAGACGATGAAAACTAAGATATTTTTTGTAAAGTGTCGTGATTAACAGAGTCATAACAAACAGTTGTGACGTAAACAGGTATCAACATTGGTATCAGAGCCGGTTAGTGTTCGACATAATCATATAATTGTTTTGCGGAAAACTTTGTCATGATCTCAGTTTTGGAAAAATTTTTAATTATGGAAACTTTCCAATTATGGTAAATTTTAGATTTAGGAATTTCAAAGTTTAGAAATTCTCATGAAATTTCACAAACTTTTAAATATCCCTGTTTCTGAAATTTTATGATAATTGTGAAAACTTTTCATTTTTGAAAACTTTCCAATTTTGACAATTTCCTATTTTGAAAATATTTCAATTTTGGAAATACGTAAGTTTTCTTTGTACCAGAAACTTACAATTATTCTGAAATTTTTTTATTTTTGGAAACTTTCCATTTATGGAAAGCTCGCAATTTTCGGCACTTTCTTTCAAGAAAGTCTAGACAAATTTATGGAACATTAATTGACAATTAAATTCGAATTGGTTTTTAAATTATTAACAAGATTCTTTACTTTGGGGAGTGCCTCGGGGAGCCACCCAAATTAAAGTTAGTTGTTGTAATTTAATTTCCTATTTTGAATAAGAATTGTCAAGTTTAATTTGGCTATGCCTCGGGGAGCGGGCCAAATTAGATTTACGACAAATTTCTTTTCTTTGGGTATCTGAGCCTCGGGGAGCCACCCAAAGAAAATAATTTGTTGTAATTAATTAGTCCATAAATAAAATATGTGATCAAATCTTGAAAAATTTTTAGGTGATTCTCAAACGATAATTTCCTTATTTGATTTCTTACATATTGTTGTCTCCAAAATTAATTAAGAAAATTATTTCATATAGAGTTTATTTTCTTAAATAAGATTTTCATGAAAATAATATGTGGTTGAATTAAGGGAATCTGTCTCTTAATTTAATAAGATTTTATTTAGAGAAATCAAAGTCTTAAACATATTATTTCCGAAATTGATTATGACAATTTAGGAAATTGTTTCCGAAAACAATTCCTTGAATAAAGTATGAAATTAGAATAAGGAAATCCGGTTCCTAATTCAATTAATGAGACTTGATAAATTAAGTCACATACATACTTTATTAAGGAAATCGTTAGTACATGACATAATTGTATGTCATGAATGTGCTTAGAAAGAAAAGGATGAGACCCAAAAACTCTTACAAAATATTAAGACCAACACCTTCCATTAATATGGTAGAACCGGAGTTTTGTTTCTCGTTTGGGTTGATGGACACATCCATGCCCGGCTTGAACCTCAACATGTTCAAACCATGGAATTAGTTTATGATTAATATAGTTGGAGTCAGAGGTCAATCCTTAGTTTTGGTTGTTGGACACATCTAAGCCTGACTAAATGGTTGAATGAACTCCAACCATATTAAAACTATTTCTTGATTAATGTGTCAACCTTAAGCTTGGAGCATCGATTTGTTGTGCCACAGCCAAGGTCGATGTAACACTACAAGAAAAAATGCTTTTAATGACATTGAAAAGTGTCATCATATATTACTTATACTGACATTTTTGATATAGTGACATTAAGTTAAAATGCCCTCTATAGTAATGTCGTCTAAAGTTTTATCACTTATGACAATTCTTAATGCCACTATAAAATAGAAATAGTGACAACACTAATAACATGAATAATTGTTATAGTGACAAAAAAAGTGTCATTATAAGATCTATAATGACATTTATAAATGCCTCGTTATATAATTTATAGTGACACATATAAATGTTTGTTATATTAGTCTATAAGGACATTTAAAATTATCTTTAATAGTTATTTATTATGACATTTTAAAATGTCTTCATATGAGTTTTATAATGATATTTTTATCTACATAATTTGGTGGTCTATTGTGACATAAAAAATATAATATATTAATAAATATCTCACCCATTTGCAATATTTTCATGATATAAATATTTACGCATATAACTAATTAACATAAACACAAATAAAAATTTTAAATTGAAATTAAAGTGCTCATCAATAATTGCCAATTTTTTTGCAATACAAGACTGTCAAATTAGTCACCTCAAAAAATATCTATACACTAATCACAATACAAATGTACCCAATGTATTTAATTTAACTAGCAAAAAATTAAGTCTCTCCTAAAACAATACATAACCAAACTTCTAAATTTTGCTGCATCTTCAATCTTCAACCATGAACAAAATCCAATATTCTTGTCACCTACAAAAAAAATAATATATTAATTTGTGTAAATGAAATAAAATTAAAACAAACATATCTCGACAGTACTGATATTGACTCTACAAAAAAACTCATTGATCTTGATAAAAAAAATCATATATTAATTTATAGTGACTCATTGATCTTGACATTACTCTAAAAATAGAGCATCCAGGATCTAGATTGCCTTCTCAAACACTGTAGTAACAAATGTAGAAATGAGACGCATATGGGTTACTTATACTTTCAGGAGCTGTCAAGAATCATAACAAACACCAGTAAATTTCTGAAAGTGTACTTGCCAGCTTGAGCTATATAATACAGTTCTTGGTTTTAACCATTAACTACGTGTATGTGGTTATCAGGAGATTTACCAGTCTGCAGCACGAGTTGTAAGCAGGAAAAGTCTTTTTAGTCCAAGCGATAATGCCTTCTTCTCAATGAAGTCTGCATGAATAAGGAGCAAAGAGTTGGTCATATTATCGTCAGTGAATTAAAAATAAGTTTTTTTACATTTTTTAGTTGGATAACTGTTGACCGAGCTAAATCCGGATCGGCTGACACGTGGCAGGGCGCCCCCGACGCCCAGGGCGCCCCCGACGCCCAGGGCGCCCCAGGGTGCTATAAATAGCACCCAACGCCCAAGCATTCAACATCAACTTCGTACCAAAGCTTCCACGCTCTTCTATGCTCACGCCTTGTTCCGGAAACTGCCCAACTCGAGCGACGACGTCCTGCTGCTCCGGAAAGTCAACCTACAACCGAACGTCGGTAAAAGAAGAGATTTTGTCTATTAAAAGTTTATAGTGCTATACTTGTAAATCTATTTTTGTAAACTGATTTTGCGTTCATATAGAATTGCCCAAAGTAAACGATCAACGATCATGGGCCTTGGAGTAGGAGTCGACTTAGGCTCCGAACCAAGTAAAAAAATACTGTGTTCGCGTGTTTTGTTTCTTTCCGCTGTGCAAATTGCTCTCTCCATAAATTCGAAAAGTTTACCGATATTCACCCCCCTCTATCGGCTCTATCGATCCAACAAGTGGTATCAGAGCGGGGAAGTTCAAACTTGGTGCAACCACCAGTTTGAAAATTTCTTTTCGGATTTTCTTTATTATTTTCGATTTTTTTTTTAAATATTTTTTTTTCGTTCGAATTTTGTTTTTCCCGTTAATCGAGGTTGGTGCAACACCCCTCGATATTTTATTTCCCTTATCCAGCACTACTAATCCAAGACCTAGTCTTGGAAAATTTGTTTTTCTGTTCGTTTTCCTGTTATAGATTAAAATGGTCATGCAAGAGGGATTCAGCACCGCCAGACCTCCACTTTTCAGTGGAGAAGACTTTTCTTACTGGAAAAGTCGTATGGAGGTCCACCTGAAAACTCAGGTGGATATGTGGATCATCATCCAGTCCGGGCTGGAAATCCCCAAAGATGCCGAAGGACAACCACAAAGCTACTCCGAATGGGACAACTCCCTTAAACGCAAGATAGAAGCCGACGCAAAAGCAACACAAACCCTACAATGCGGGCTGACAAAGGAAGAGCTGAACCGCGTGGGCCCCTTCAACAGTGCAAAGGAGCTGTGGACAAAACTGATCGAGCTGCACGAAGGGACTTCAGATACTCGGATCAGCAAGAGGGATCTGCTACTAAACAAACTCTACACCATCAAGATGGCCGACAACGAAACAGCAGCCCAGCTCCACGCACGAATCCAAGAGGTAATGAACGGTCTTCACACAATAGGTCACAAGGTTGAAAACCGTGACCTAATAAGGTATGCTCTAAACGCTTTCCCTAGAAATATCTTGTGGGCATCTATGGTAGATGCATACAAGGTTTCAAGGGATCTCTCCAAAGTTAAATTAGATGAATTATTTTCTGAGTTAGAACTTCATGAGCAGACTAACTGCAATTTGGCCGAGAAGAGTATTGCCTTTTTTGCAGGAAAAACTAGAAAATCAACAAAAAAGAAACCTCAACCTCAACCCGAGCCCAACTCTGATTCAGACGAAGAAGATGAAGAAGTAGATCAATCTGAGCTGGTCCGATTGGCCCGAAGCTACTACAAAAAATTGAAAAATCAAGCCAACACACGGAGGACAAACCGAAGAAAGGACGAACCAGCTGAACCATCAAATGACAAACACAAGCCCAACGTAACCTGCTACGAGTGCAAGAAGAAGGGCCACTACAAGACAGAATGTCCAAATCTGAAGGAGTCCAAGAAGACAAGAAGGAAAAAGGCACTCCAAGCAACCTGGGACGAATCTTCCTCAGAAGAAGAAGAGGAAGCACCCCAGTCAAACCTACTAGCCCTGACCGCTTCAGAAAAAGTCGAGACTGAGTCAGAATCAGAACAAGACGACGGCGAGTTAACTTTTACAAAAGACGGCGAAATTAAGGTAACTGGTTTTAATAGATGCCAATTAAGTGAATTAATTTCGTTTCTTTCTCGAGATTTGGCAAAAGCCAAACTCCGAGTCGAGTCCCTCCGACAGGAAGTAAAACTCCTGAAAGAGGGAGCTGACTCTAAACCCTTAACCGAGAAGGTTCAGGAAGGAACTCCTACTCAAGTTGAAAAACTTGAAAAGGAAAACTCCTCCTTGAAAACTCAGGTTAAGGATCTTAGATCAGCCTTAGAACGATTTACTTCTGGTTCCAAAAATCTTGACATGATTCTTGGGAAACAGAAGTCCGTTCTAAATCGATCCGGACTTGGCTACCGAACCAAATCCCGACAAAGATCGTATTTGGCTGTACTGAATCAGTCCAGAGGAAAAATTCAGGCATGGGTACCCAAACTATACCTGAACCAACCGACTGGATCAAATCAGTATTGGATCCCCAAGGACAAGATTCACATCTTGCCTAACCATCACCGTGGCTTTAGTCCAGGGGGAGCCAAACTGAAAATTATATTCATTATTAGATAAACTTGTTATTCTTGATTTAAATTGCTTGATTGATTGTTTATTTAATTTCTGCAATATACCATGCTTAGACTTAGGCTAGCTTAAGGACTAAATAGACTTAGCTGAAATTTGACAACATAATATTGGGTGGAGGTGAGATGATAGTACGTTAGGGAAGCCAATTTGGCGGAACTAGCCGAAGCTACCGATCCAAGACCCAAATTAGTTAGACCAGAAATTTTTCAAAGAATAATTTTGAAAATGAAATTTCATTAAAAGGCTTTGTCTAAGAAAGGGTGGATGATCCCATAAGGCTACGGCCAAAGAAGGTCTAGTGCCTCGCCAAGACCTGGAAGCCAATTTTTGAAATTCAAATTCAAATTATTTTTTGTCAAATTCGAATCTAACACAAAATTTCAGTTATTTATAGATTTGAACATCTTTTCAAAATTTCAAAATCATTTAAGTTTTCAAAATTAAATTGTTTTAAAAAATAATCAAAATTTTCAAAAATAATCTTTAAAACCTGTCTCACGAAACCTATAAGGTTAACGTGACTGAAAACCCTAGATTTGGGTGAGACAGTAAAATTAAGACTCAGTAATGATTCCTTTAATACCTGTGTTGCAGTAAAATTCTATAGTCAAACCACGGTCAATATAGTCAAACCACGGTCAATATAGTCAAACCATGATCAACATAGTCAAACCATGGTCAATATAGTCAAACCAGGTCAAATCTAGTCAAATGCACTTCCTTAGAGTCAAAAGCTAGTCATTAGGGCGCCCAAACCCGTGTGGGCGCCCCAAGGCTGGTCAAAAAGCTCCTCTGCCACTGCACGCTGACCAGGGCACCCTGGAGCTTTAGGGCGCCTTCGTATACCCCTTTATTGGTCAAAAGCTGCCAAAAGGCAGCTGCAGCTCTGTTTAGGGCGCCCCCGTCAGGCGGGGCGCCCTCCCACAGCGCTTTCACGGCAGAAAGCTGCCGAAAGGTAACTGCAGGCCTGGTCAAGGCGCCCTCATCGGTCGGGGCGCCCTCGCCAGTCAGGGCGCCCAAAACTGCCTATAAAAAGGGGCTCCCTTCCCCTTCCCCTCTTCACACCCAAACCACTCCTTCTTCTCAACTCTCTATCTTCCAAGAGATCTAGCAACACTCTCAAGCTCTCATCCTCAACAATGCCTCCCCGAGCAACCTGGTATAAATTTTAATTAAGTTAATTTCTTGTTAAGTTCTTCATTAAATGCATACTTTATTTAAGTGTACATTCTTTCTCTTAGAAGACGACGACCAAACCAGGCAGAACCCGGTACCCAACCTAGTCCTAACCCTAGGTTTCCAAATTTAGACTTATGTAATAAGTTCGCTCGCACCACCTATAAACCTATCAAAACAAGTTACTTGAATAGATAATTTTTCACTCAATCCTGTCCATTAGCAATAAACGCCATAAACTTCTACCAACTCGACAATCTTGTATTCTGCACTCACCCGATCAATACTTTCTTATGTGCAGAATTTTACAATAACATAATTAGACAGGATAATCTCATGTTCTCCACCACTGTTCAAGGAATCCCCCTAACTATCACACCAACTTTACTCAACCGATTTCTAGGACTACGACTCTCGCAGTCCACTTTCTGTTGTTACCCTCCTAGGGAGCCTCCCTTTGATGCTCCCTACTCTGAGATTACCTTAGATACATTGCACTCGTATTTCTTTAGGCGACCCGTGGCCAGACGATTTCAGTCTATCGAATTAGAAGTACAGGACTACGCTCTATATAGGGTCATAGTCCGATGTATCCTGCCATTATCTACCAGGGACGTCACCACTATGCGCCCATTCCACGCCTTTCTACTGTATGCCATGATTCACCAGCTTGACATCGACATAGGACTTCTTATATTTCAGACTATCCTACACACATCCAGTGTTACCACACAAGGGCAAGTACGTACACCTTACTGCCACATCATCACATCCATATTACATCACCACGGTAGAAACATTACCGAGGGAGAGATGGCCGCCTTGACTGATTACGATAAAATAGGCTATAGAAACTTTGCCCTAGCTGGTATAGAGGTGTCCGGTACCGGGGTTTTGTCCTGGAGACGTCAGAGAGCAGCTCCCCCGATTGATTCAGACGAGGAGGTTGAGGTCGACGTTGGGGATCTGGCGGTAGCAGCCCGAGCGCACATCGACGAGCCCGCTCCACCGACACTCTACCAGAGAGTGACACATTTAGAGACACAGGTTCAGAATCTCCGAGAGGAGGTCGAAGCCTATCATATAGAGCAGATGGACGCTCGTCGAGCCGATCGGGAAGTGGCTGATGCACGCTTTGCTGAGATGATGGCATGATTCGACTCATGGCATCCTGGTCCTTCCGGTCCCTCATTCTAGATTCACTTAGTATTGTACCAGTATCTATTTGACTGCCCCTACTTAGTAGGGTTGACTTGGGTTTGACTGTTTGACTGTGTTTGAAATTTGATTACCTGCCTTATTTTCTGTTGACCAATTTATGAGTACTTGTTTTTTTTGCAATTAGGATTGTGCTCTGTAGAATAGATTAATTTTTTTTACCTGATTTGAAATTTTCTTTAAAATAGAATTTGAAAATTTGCTTTACTTAATTTTAAAAATCAGTTTTCATTTTCGACTTAGTTTTATTTTTTCAAAACTATCCCTTTCAAAACTAAGATTTTTTTCGAAAATGGACTTAGCCTAGGCCCTAACCCTAGAACTGCATGCACCTATAGACTTAGAAGCCAGCATCTCACAAGCACCTTAGGGTACTTTTGAGTGATAACCTAGAAAGGGTTGAGATGCTTAGGTCTTTGCCTTAATTCAAGATGCTTTAAGTCAGTGCATCTGCAGTAATTGGGGCACTAAATACAACTGAAACAGCAATCAAGTTAAGTGTCAAGTTTAGAAAATCTAACTTGAACAGAAACACTTAACTTGACTAACCCTAGCGAAAACTACTGCTTATAATAGTTAGTAAGTAGCTAAATGGGTTAGACAGGTCCCTACAAGGAAAAGTTAACTGATTTGGTCTAAGTCTTGGTTCAGTACAGCAAAATCATGTTTTCTTTCAATTTAATATCTATCTATTTTTTTTGATATATGGCAAAGGGGGAGAGATAGGAAAGGAGAGAAGTAAATTTTTATTCTCAAAATTCCTTCTCAAAATATTTTTCAAAAAGTTAGCTACTGTTCAAAGTTTTTCAAAACCTTTCTAGAAATACTTAAGACTTTAAGCTTAAAATTTTTCAAAAATCTTATAAGTACCTTAAGCTTAAAATTTTTCAAAAATCTTATAAGTACTTTAAGCTTAAAATTTTTCAAAAATCTTATAAGTACCTTAAGCTTAAAATTTTTCAAAAATCTTATAAGTACTTTAAGCTTAAAATTTTTCAAAAATCTTATAGGTACTTTAAGCTTAAAATTTTTCAAAGATCTTATAAGTACTTCAAGCTTAAACTTTTCAAACTTTTATAAGCTCAAGTTTTTCAAAACTTCCTAAGTAACTTAAATTTTATAAACCTTGAAACCATTGAATATTTTCTTAAGTACTCAAGACTCATATTTTAAGAAATGATCTCTATGTTCGTTTAACTTAAGTTATCAAAACTTATGTTTTCAAAAATACAAATTCATACTAAGTAAAGTTCTTAAAACCCTCGAAGTTTTGAAAAATCTAGGAGGAGATTCTCTCCAGGGGAAGGGAACAAATTTCTTGCTTTTGATTAAACTTAACTTTTTGAACTAAGGTTGCCATAAATCAAAAAGAGGGAGATTGTTGGTGCAGAATGCACCAAAGTCAAACCTGTGTTTTGATAATGGCAACAGAGGTCAAAAGTTAAGTCTTACTTGTTGTCTAACAAGTTACTCTAGTGTACAGGAAAAGCCCTAGCGAAGGACTGCTAGGCACTGGCGAAGGACTGCCAGGATACAAAGCCCTAGCGAAGGACTGCTAGGCAACTGGCGAAGGAATGCCAGTATCCAAGCCCTAGCGAAGGAATGCTAGGCACCTGGCGAAGGAATGCCAGGGTAAAAAGGCCTAGCGAAGGACTGCTAGGCACCGGGCGAAGGACAGCTCGGCATCCAAGCCCTGGCAAAGGACCGCCAGGCAAATATCCAACCAAAGGAGCGGTTGGCATCAGGTAAATTCTCTCGAGAGGAGTAGGTGAGGACGCGTTCCCCGTCGAGGGAACAGTAGGCGTCGGTTCGACCTAGGGCTCCATTTTGGAGACCAAAGTCAGAACCAAGATAGCTAAGGCTGTATAAACTAATTGTTTTATTGTGTTTTGGACTAACCCTGGATGCAGGACCGAAGGAACGTGTGTCTGCAACTCAGAGAGCCTCAAAGGAGTGAGGCAGCAGCTGAGCAGGGCGCCTTGAGTGTCCAGGGCGCCCTCAAGGTGAACCAGAACCTAGCGAAGCAAAAAGGGCTTTGGCTGCTTACTGGGCAAGGCGCCCTCAGCAGCCAGGGCGCCCTCGTCATCCAGGGCGCCCTCAGCAGCCAGGGTGCCTCCACGCCCAAGACTGCGAAGCTTCAGCTTTATCCACAGCCGAGATTTCTGCGCGGAAGGAGTCAGCCAAGGCGCCCTCTATGACCAAGGCGCCCCCAAAGTCAAACTTATCCCTATTCGGATGGGATAACTGTTGACCGAGCTAAATCCGGATCGGTTGACATGTGGCAGGGCGCCCCAGGGTGCTATAAATAGCACCCAACGCCCAAGCCTTCAACATCAACTTCGTACCAAAGCTTCCACGCTCTTCTGTGCTCATGCCTTGTTCCGGAAACTGCCCAACTCGAGCGACGACGTCCTGCTTCTCCGGAAAGTCAACCTACAACCGAACGTCGGTAAAAGAAGAGATTTTGTCTATTAAAAGTTTATAGTGCTATACTTGTAAATCTATTTTTGTAAACTGATTTTGCGTTCATATAGAATTGCCCAAAGTAAACGATCAACGATCGTGGGCCTTGGAGTAGGAGTCAACTTAGGCTCCGAACCAAGTAAAAAAAACTGTGTTCACGTGTTTTGTTTCTTTCCGCTGTGCAAATTGCTCTCTCCATAAATTCGAAAAGTTTACCGATATTCACCCCCCCCTCTATCGGCTCTATCGATCCAACATTTCTTTTACAAGAAGACAGTGGGAGTAGTATTAAACTTGATGAAGTTCAAGAAACTCCAATAGACATTACAGAGACACCTAGTTTAGACCCACAACCAATAACTCATAATGATGAGCTGTCAGTTGAACCTAAAACAACACTTCTTCGTAGATCTGATAGGACACACAATATTCCAGAGAGATACGGATTTCTCGTAAGTGAATCAAACGACATGTTACTCATTAGAGGTGACGAACCTATCAGTTATGATGATGTTCTGAAAAGTTCAGAAAAGGACAAATGGCTTGAAGCCATGAAGTCGGAAATGGATTCCATGTACGAAAATCAAGTATGGGACTTAGTTAACCCACCTGAAGGGATTAAGCCCATAAGGTGCAAGTGGGGTTTCAAGAAGAAAACCGACATGAAAGGTAATGTTGTTACCTTTAAGGCTAGATTAGTGACAAAAGGATATCGTCAGAAACAAGGAATTGATTATGACGAAACCTATTCGCCAGTAGCTATGCTTAAATCCATTCGGATGCTCCTGGCCATAGCAGCTCATTATGATTATGAGATATGGCAAATGGATGTGAAAACAACTTTCCTTAATGGAAACCTGCTTGAGGATGTATACATGATACAACCTAAAGGTTTCACGTCGGTTGATAAAACCAAAATATGCAAACTTCGATGATCCATATATGGACTGAAGCAAGCATCCAGGAGCTGGAACATCCGTTTTGATGAGACGATCAAAGAGTTTGATTTCTCACAAAATCCTGACGAACCTTGTGTGTACAAGAAGGTTAGTGGGAGTGCAGTCGTATTCCTAGTATTATATGTCGATGACATATTACTTGTAGGAAACGATATATCAGTCTTACAGTCGGTTAAAATTTGGTTGTCCAAAACTTTCTCCATGAAAGACCTGGGATAAGCAACCTATATCCTTGGGAATAGAATCTATAGAGATAGATCAAAAAGATTGCTTGGTCTTTCGCAGTCTACATATATACACCGAGTGTTAAAAAGGTTTAGCATGTCGGAATCCAAGAAAGGTTACCTTCCCATCAGGCATGGGATCAACCTTTCAAAGTCTATGTGTCCGCGCACAGAAGACGAGAGGATTTGCATGAATAAGATTCCTTATGCATCCGCGATAGGATCTATCATGTATGCTATGTTATGTACTAGGCCCGATGTATCGTATGCTCTGAGTGTCACAAGCAGATACCAGTCTGATCCAGGAATGGATCATTGGGCGGCTGTCAAGACAATCCTTAAGTACTTAAGAAGGACTAAGGATGTGTTCCTAATATATGGAGAAGGAGATATGATAATACGTGGGTATACAGATGCCAGTTTCCAGACAGATAAGGATGACTCCAAATCTCAGTCCGGATACATATTTATTTTAAATGGAGGCGCAATAAGTTGGAAGAGTTCCAAGCAAGACACTGTAGCGGATTCCACTACGGAAGCGGAATATATTGCAACTTCGGAAGCAGCGAAAGAAGCAGTCTGGATCATGAAGTTTATCTCAGAACTTGGTGTGGTTCCAACCATTGATGAAACAATATCGGTTTACTGCGACAACAATGGAGCTATTGCACAAGCAAAGGAACCAAGGTCTCATCAGCGATCCAAACATGTGCTTCGCCGCTATCATCTGATCAGAGAGATTATAAGTAGGAATGATATACAAATTGAGAAAATTCCCACTGAAAGGAATTTAGCGGATCCTTTAACTAAGACCTTGCCTCAAAGCAAGTTTGAGGGTCATGTTAGAGCCTGTGATATTGGATACCGTAGCGATTGGCATTAGGCCAAGTGGGAGTTTGTTAGTAATATGAGAGAAGTGTCCTAAGACAATCGCCTTATGATTGTAATCGTTTATTTTAATAAATGAAGATTCACTATTTGAGTATACATGTTTGTGTATTTGATTGAGATCTTAAACTCATTTACTGAATGTCCGCAATACAATTCACAGGATGAGAGAATTTGTGATAAATTCACAACTAGTGATTATCTCTACATGTGCAATTGTGAAGTATTGAAATTGTCCCTAGTCGATGAATTGATAAATACAGACACTATCAATTCTGTTGAGACTAGCATGGGTTATTCTCTAATCAGCTGATTCTCACTAGCTGGTGACATTGGGATGCCCGGAGATAAACATGAATGCTAGTTAAGGGAACTAGTTCATTAGAGTGACTGGCTGTAGAACTTCATATGGTAGTCCACATATAGATATGTCAATGAAGTTCTTACTGCAGCTTAAGTGTGATATTCCTTTGACTTGCGGTGTTCAAGTCATCTTGGTCATGGAGACTTATACTTTGACATCCTAAGCAAGCATCTCCAAGGAGGTGTGGACCCAGGATGATTGGGTATAAGCCGAAGTGCCCGAACATGTTTGAACAACTTACAAAGGATTCACCACTCCTTGCGAGGAGATGTATACCCAAGGCCTATCATCGGATTGTTACTCGAAGCCTCTGGCCAGAGCATGACATGTTCAGAGTATGAATCTCTTAGATACATGAGAGTAATTAGAATCCGTAGGACGAGAAAACATTACTTGGGCTAGGTGTGACGTAGTCAGCCTAGTGGGGACTGACACACATAGACCATGTCCTGAACCAAGTGGTTATAAGATGGTGAAGGGAATGAGGCACGATTCATTATAGCTGCTGAAGGGTTTCAGAATAATTTCTATGGTCAACCGTTGATCTTTCGATTAATTGGGGATCATGATATACTACTAGGTGCTACTCATGATCGTTCTATAATTGGTTCATTATAGAAGGCCAACATAAATCGAAAGCCTACTTAGTCACACGCACTACGAGTAATCCGAGGGATTTAAAACGAGTTGAAAATTAGATTTTCCGATCAAGAGAGATAAGTCGAATCTGAATTTTTCAGAGACACATCGGAAGCTTAAAATGGCTAAGTCTTTTGAAGGCTTATTGGACGAATTAAATAAGTTTAATTCATACGGTCCTGGCTTGGGTTTGGCCGGCCAAAGAGGGTCCCTACCCTCTTTGTTTGGCCGGCCACATTAAAAGGGGAGAACCAAACTGTTTGGTTCAAATTATAAAATAAACCGAGCGTGGTTTGTTTTATAAAATTATGGATAATATATAAATATTTATAAACCGAAGTTTGATTTATTATTTTCATGGAAATTAAAATAAACTTTGAATAGTTTATTTTATTATGAATTGATTTTTCCATGATAAGAAAAATTTATATAATAAATTTCTTGTGAAAATTTATTCCATAATAAAAAGGGAGACATGGTTGTTTTTATTATAAATTAAATTATGATAAAAACTTGGCATGATGGAATAAATCATAAAAGAATTTATATGATAAATTTCTTATGAAAATTTATTCCATAAAAAGGAGACTTGGCGATTGAGAGACTACTATATAAAGGAACCAAGGCAAGGCTTGGAAATCAATCTAAGATATCAAGGAATAAGCCCTCTCTCTCTCCCTCTCTCTCTCTCCCTCCTCTAGTGCCGCCGGCCCTAGAGGCACTCCCTTTGTTGCCGTGAGCTTCATCCACCAAGCAGCTACCGTGAGAAGAAGAAAAAGCGGGTGCGACTCCTTCCACCCCGGAATCATGATTCCGTTCTTCGTTTGGTGGTTAGTCTTCCCATCTCTCTCTCTTGGTATTCTTGTCGTGCCTTTGGAGAATCTAGTAGTTCTTGTCGGCACGAAACTCGTGGCTTTGCGAAGTCATCCCGAAGAAAACTCGGCGTGGACGCGAATAGAGGCGGAGCTTCTAAGGGACGCTTACGGTTGGATCTCGTCCCTACCTTCGAGATACGTGAGGTAATAAGTAAATTAGTTTACTTTCTGCAAAATTTTAAATATATGATCATGTCTACACAATATAAGGTTGCATGCTTAGATGTGTGGTTAAATAATTTGGGAAATTATTTATGCAAAATCTTCCGTTGCACGTAATTAATTTTAAAATTATGAACCCGCATCCATGTTAACATGCACCCGGTCCCAACACAAGCTAGGACCTGACCCTCCAAGCCAGGACATTTTCACCTAACTCTCCAAGTTGGGATTTTTCACCTAACCCTCCAAGTTAGGACTTTTCACCTAGCCCTCCAAGCTAGGACTTTTCACCCAACCCTTTCGAATTGGGACTTTTCAACACCTAGCCCTCCAAGCTAGGATTTTTCAACACCTAGCCCTCCAAGCTAGGATTTTCCACACCTAAACCTCTAGGTTAGGATTTTCCAACACCTAGCCCTCCAAGCTAGGATTTTTCACACCTAAACCTCTAGGTTAGGATTTTCCAACACCTAGCCCTCCAAGCTAGGATTTTCCATACCATGTCTGATCCCCAATCAGGAGTTAATCATAATCATCATAATCATCAACCTAAACTAAAATCGGTGTCAACACCAAAACAACAATCAGGGCCAGACTGAATAAACATAGACCACTGGTGCAATGATGCTTTCACTGTAAATGACATTATGTTAGATAAATACACAAAGATGTTCATACTGTCACATTCACAATTCTCAGGTTTCATTCAAACTATACTGCAATATATAATACCTTTTTGGTGGTAAAAGGCGATTCACTCGTCTCCAGCATCCCCGTTAATCCGTCCTAGGCCAACACGGAGTAGGTAAATCATAGGGGCTATTAGCCCGGATGCTATAGCTAATGTATGGGGAGGGCAGACACATTGACTTTGTCAAATTTTGACTCCCATACCTCTTGGTTGCAATCTCCACGTACTAATCATCAGTCCTTAATCAGCAAGATCAAAAATGCTGAATGCACCATCATGCTGGCCTTATATTCCAACATCAACTTCTTATTCAACATCTACATGCACATACCTCTTGCTTTAATTTGCCACCCTTCCACCAGGTGATATCATGCGCAAATTCATGTTCTACCAAGGCAACCCAACTATACTAACCAGACTTGCACAGGACTGCCGTGAACTACTGCAGTAGAGAAGGAAGGCCTTCTTGCCCTTGCTCTTGCTCTTCTCCAGAGTGTTCATATCTCGATGTGTGCAATGGCTAGCAAACCCATGTCATTATTCCTGTGTGTGACAGGTGAGACGCAGTAGATGATAAAGAATGGAATGAGAATGATGGAGATGAAGAACCAGAAGGCATTCTGGAAATTATGTAATATAATGTTTTGAATAATGCGACAATATCTTTTTGTTTTATGTATCAACATGTAGAAAAAATTGTGAGAATTTACTTTTCTCAACGGGCAAAATTATTAAATCTTCGACCATTTCCAATGAGTGCAGAATTTTAAAATATATGAAAAAAAACATAAATGAAATTACACCAACCGGGAATCAAACCCAGGTTTGTACCGTGGCAGGGTACTATTCTACCACTAGACCACTGGTACGACAATGCTTTCATTGTAAATGACATTATGTTAGATAAATACACAAAGATGTTCATACTGTCACATTCACGATTCTCAGGTTTCTTTCAAACTATGCTGCTATATATAAAACCTTTTTGATGGTAAAAGGAGATTCGCTCGTCTCCAGCATCCCCATTAATCCGTCCTAGGCCAACACGGAGGAGGTAAATCACGGGGGCTAATAGCCCAGATGCTATGGCTAATGTATGGGGAGGGCAGACACACTGACTTTGTCAAATTTTGACTCCTAGACCTCTTGGTTGCAATATCTACGTACTAATCATCAGTCCTTTATCAGCAAGATCAAAAATGCTGAATGCACCATCATGCTGGCCTTATATTCTAACATCAACTTCTTATTCAACATCTACATGCACATAACTCTTGCTTTAATTTGTCACCCTTCAACCAGCTGATCGCATGGCCAAATTCATGTTCTACCACGGCAACCCAACTATACTAACCAGACTTGCACAGGACTGCCGTGAACTACTGCAGTAGAGAAGGAAGGCCTTCTTGCTCTTGCTCTTCATCTTCTCCAGAGTGTTCATAACTCGATGTGTGCAATGGCTAGGAAAGCCCATGTCATTATTCATGTGTGTGACAGGTGAGACGCAGTAGATGACAAAGAATGGAATGACAATGATGGAGATGAAGAACCACAAGGCATTCTGGAAATTATGAACTATAATGTTTTGAATAATGCGACAATATCTTTTTGTTTTTTTTGTTTTATGTATCAGCATGTAGAAAAAATTGTGAGAATTTTCTATTCTCAACGAGCAAAATAATTAAATCTTCGACCATTTCCATTGATAGCAGAATTTTAAAATATATTAAAAAAGAAAAATGAAAATGCACCAGCCGGGAATCAAACCCGGGTCTGTACCGTGGCAGGGTACTATTCTACCACTAGACCACTGGTGCTGCAATACTTTCTGTGTAAATGGCATTAGGTTAGATAAATAGACAAAGATGTTCATACTATCACATTCACGATTCTCAGGTTTCTTTCAAACTATGCTACTTTATATAAAACCTTTTTGGGGTAAAAGGCGATTCGCTCGTCTCCAGCATCCCCGCTAATCCGTCCTAGGCCAACACGGAGGAGGTAAATCACGGGGGCTACTAGCCCGGATGCTATGGCTAATGTATGGGGAGGGCAGACACACTGACTTTGTCAAATTTTGACTCCCAGACCTCTTGTTTGCAATATCCACGTACTAATCATCAGTCCTTTATCAGCAAGATCAAAAATGCTGAATGCACCATCATGCAGGCCTTATATTCCAACATCAACTTCTTATTCAACATCTACATGCACATAACTCTTGCTTTAATTTGTCACCCTTCAACCAGCTGATAGCATGCGCAAATTCATGTTCTACCAAGGCAACCCAACTATACTAACCAGACTTGCACAGGACTGCCGTGAACTACTGCAGTAGAGAAGGAAGGCCTTCTTGGTCTTGCTCTTGCTCTTCTCCAGAGTGTTCATAACTCGATGTGTGCAATGGCTAGCAAAGCCCATGTCATTATTCCTGTGTGTGACAGGTGAGACGCAGTAGATGATAAAGAATGGAATGAGAATGATGGAGATGAAGAACCAGAAGGCATTCTGGAAATTATGAACTATAATGTTTTGAATAATGCGACAATATCTTTTTGTTTTTTTTGTTTTATGTATCAACATGTAGAAAAAATTGTGAGAATTTTCTTTTCTCAACGAGCAAAATTATTAAATCTTCGACCATTTCCAATGACTGCAGAATTTTAAAATATATGAAAAAAGCATAAATGAAAATGCACCAGCCGAGAATCGAACCCGGGTCTATACCGTGGCAGGGTACTATTCTACCACTAGACCACTGGTGCGCAATGCTTTCTATGTAAATGACATTATGTTAGATAAATACACAAAGATGTTCATACTGTCACATTCACGATTCTCAGGTTTCTTTCAAACTATGCTGCTATATATAAAACCTTTTTGGTGGTAAAAGGCGATTCGCTCGTCTCCAGCATCCCCGTTAATCCGTCCTAGGCCAACACGGAGGAGGTAAATCACGGGGGCTACTAGCCCGGATGCTATGGCTAATGTATGGGGAGGGCAGACACACTGACTTTGTCAAATTTTGACTCCCAGACCTCTTGGTTGCAATATCCACGTACTAATCATCAGTCCTTTATCAGCAAGATCAAAAATGCTGAATGCACCATCATGCTGGCCTTATATTCCAACATCAACTTCTTATTCAACATCTACATGCACATAACTCTTGCTTTAATTTGTCACCCTTCAACCAGCTGATCGCATGGCCAAATTCATGTTCTACCAAGGCAACCCAACTATACTAACCAGACTTGCAGAGGACTGCCGTGAACTACTGCAGTAGAGAAGGAAGGCCTTCTTGCTCTTGCTCTTCCTCTTCTCCAGAGTGTTCATAACTCGATGTGTGCAATGGCTAGCAAAGCCCATGTCATTATTCCTGTGTGTGACAGGTGAGACGCAGTAGATGGCAAAGAATGGAATGAGAATGATGGAGATGAAGAACCAGAAGGCATTCTGGAAATTATGAACTATAATGTTTTGAATAATGCGACAATATCTTTTTGTTTTTTTTTGTTTTATGTATCAACATGTAGAAAAAATTGTGAGAATTTTCTTTTCTCAACGAGCAAAATTATTAAATCTTCGACCATTTCCAATGACTGCAGAATTTTAAAATATATGAAAAAAGCATAAATGAAAATGCACCAGCCGAGAATCGAACCCGGCTCTGTACCGTGGCAGGGTACTATTCTACCACTAGACCACTGGTGCGACGATGCTTTTATTGTAAATGACATTTGGTTAGATAAATACACAAACTTGTTCATACTGTCACATTCACGATTCTCAGGTTTCTTTCAAACTATGCTGCTATATATAAAACCTTTTTGGTGGTAAAAGGCGATTCGCTCGTCTCCAGCATCCTCGTTAATCCGTCCAAGGCCAACATGGAGGAGCTAAATCACGGGGGCTATTAGTCCGGATGCAATGGCTAATGTATGGGGAGGGCAGACACACTAATTTTATCAAATTTTGACTCCCAGACCTCTTGGTTGCAATATCCATGTACTAATCATCAGTCCTTTATCAGCAAGATCAAAAATGCTGTATGCACCATCATGCTGGCCTTATATTCCAACATCAACTTCTTATTCAACATCTACATGCACATAACTCTTGCTTTAATTTGTCACCCTTCAACCCGCTGATAGCATGCGCAAATTCATGTTCTACCAAGGCAACCCAACTATACTAACCAGACTTGCAGAGGATTGCCGTGAACTACTGCAGTAGAGAAGGAAGGCCTTCTTGCTCTTGCTCTTCCTCTTCTCTAGAGTGTTCATAACTCGATGTGTGCAATGGCTAGCAAAGCCCATGTCATTATTCCTGTGTGTGACAGGTGAGACACAGTAGATGGCAAAGAATGGAATGAGAATGATGGAGATGAAGAACCAGAAGGCATTCTGGAAATTATGAATTATAATGTTTTGAATAATGCGACAATATCTTTTTGTTTTTTTGTTTTATGTATCAACATGTAGAAAAAATTGTGAGAATATTCTTTTCTCAACGAGCAAAATTATTAAATCTTCGACCATTTCCAATGACTGCAGAATTTTAAAATATATGAAAAAAGCATAATGAAAATGCACCAGCCGAGAATCGAACCCGGGTCTGTACCGTGGCAGGGTACTATTCTACCACTAGACCACTGGTGCAGCAATGCTTTTATTTTAAATGACATTGTGTTAGATAAATACACAAACTTGCTCATACTGTCACATTCACGATTCTCAGGTTTCTTTCAAACTATGTTGCTATATATAAAACCTTTTTGGTGGTAAAAGGCGATTCGCTCGACTCCAGCATCCTCGTTAATCCGTCCTAGGCCAACATGGAGGAGCTAAATCACGGGGGCTATTAGCCCGGATGCTATAGCTAATGTATGGGGAGGGCAGACACACTGACTTTATCAAATTTTGACTCCCAGACCTCTTGGTTGCAATATCCATGTACTAATCATCAGTCCTTTATCAGCAAGATCAAAAATGCTGTATGCACCATCATGCTGGCCTTATATTCCAACATCAACTTCTTATTCAACATCTACATGCACATAACTCTTGCTTTAATTTGTCACCCTTCAACCCGCTGATAGCATGCGCAAATTCATGTTCTACCAAGGCAACCCAACTATACTAACCAGACTTGCAGAGGATTGCCGTGAACTACTGCAGTAGAGAAGGAAGGCCTTCTTGCTCTTGCTCTTCCTCTTCTCTAGAGTGTTCATAACTCGATGTGTGCAATGGCTAGCAAAGCCCATGTCATTATTCCTGTGTGTGACAGGTGAGACACAGTAGATGGCAATGAATGGAATGAGAATGATGGAGATGAAGAACCAGAAGGCATTCTGGAAATTATGAACTATAATGTTTTGAATAATGCGACAATATCTTTTTGTTTTTTTTGTTTTATGTATCAACATGTAGAAAAAATTGTGAGAATTTTCTTTTCTCAACGAGCAAAATTATTAAATCTTCGACCATTTCCAATGACTGTAGAATTTTAAAATATATGAAAAAAGCATAAATGAAAATGCACCAGCCGAGAATCGAACCCGGGTCTGTATCGTGGCAGGGTACTATTCTACCACTAGACCACTGGTGCGGCGATGCTTTTATTGTAAATGACATTTTGTTAGATAAATACACAAACTTGTTCATACTGTCACATTCACGATTCTCAGGTTTCTTTCAAACTATGCTGCTATATATAAAACCTTTTTGGTGGTAAAAGGCGATTCGCTCGTCTCCAACATCCTCGTTAATCCGTCCTAGGCCAGCATGGAGGAGCTAAATCACGGGGGCTATTAGCCCGGATGCTATAGCTAATGTATGGGGAGGGCAGACACACTGACTTTATCAAATTTTGACTCCCAGACCTCTTGGTTGCAATATCCATGTACTAATCATCAGCCCTTTATCAGCAAGATCAAAAATGCTATATGCACCATCATGCTGGCCTTATATTCCAACATCAACTTCTTATTCAACATCTACATGCACATAACTCTTGCTTTAATTTGTCACCCTTCAACCCGCTGATAGCATGCACAAATTCATGTTCTACCAAGGCAACCCAACTATACTAACCAGACTTGCAGAGGATTGCCGTGAACTACTGCAGTAGAGAAGGAAGGCCTTCTTGCTCTTGCTCTTCGTCTTCTCTAGAGTGTTCATAACTCGATGTGTGCAATGGCTAGCAAAGCCCATGTCATTATTCCTGTGTGTGACAGGTGTGACACAGTAGATGGCAAAGAATGGAATGAGAATGATGGAGATGAAGAACCAGAATGCATTCTGGAAATTATGAACTATAATGTTTTGAATAATGCGACAATATCTTTTTGTTTTTTTTGTTTTATGTATCAACATGTAGAAAAAATTGTGAGAATTTTCTTTTCTCTACGAGCAAAATTATTAAATCTTCGCCCATTTCCAATGACTGCAGAATTTTAAAATATATGAAAAGAGCAAAAATGAAAATTCACTAGCCGGAAATTGAACCCGGGTCTGTACCGTGGCAGGGTACTATTCTACAACTAGACCACTGGTGCGGCGATGCTTTTAGTGTAAATGACATTATGTTAGATAAATCACAATGATTTTCATACTGTCACATTCACGATTCTCAGGTTTCTTTCAAACTATGCTGTTATATATAAAACTTTTTGGTGGTAAAAGGCGATTCGCTCGTCTCTAGCATCCCCGTTAATTCGTCCTAGGCCAACACGGAGGAGGTAAATCACGGGGGCTATTAGCCCGGATGCTATGGCTAATGTATGGGAAGGGCAGACACACTGACTTTTTCAAATTTTGACTCCCAGACCTCTTGCTAGCAATATCCACGTACTAATCATCAGTCCATCCCGTGAGGACCTATATATAAAATCTTTTTAACTGTATGGTTAGTTAGACGATCAAAACTGAGATATTTTTTGTAAAGTGTCGTGATTAACAGAGTCATAACAAACAGTTGTGATGTAAACAGGTAGTTTAGGTCATCTTGACTACATGCTCAAGTTTAATCCAAACCCATTCCAGAACCCCCTACAATTAGTTGTACTTGAAATAGATTGCTCGTAAACGACTAGTAAATGATGCAACAAAAAACATGGAGATTCACATCAACATTCCAATTATAAACCAAAATTGAACTTGATGATTTCGATCAGCTACTTAGGCCTTTGTCATTGGGATTTATTAAATCTGCTAACAGATACTTAAGTCCTAGTTTGTTTGTTCCAAGTTTCTAGACTCGCACATACGAACATTATTAACAATCTATGTCATAGAGTTATGTTATTATAGATCACAAATCAACATTGAAAAACTTCACAAAGCTTATTATTGTTATGATAAAAAAGAATTTAAATATCTCCATAATAATATGATATTGTTCATTTTGAATTTAAGCCTTGATGATATTATTTTTGGATTTTACCAAAAAGTCTAATACCAATGGAGATATCTTTCCCTTATATGTCGATGATCTTTCCTATGTATTTTCAATATGAGACTATATTTACAACCTTGCAACCCAACAATTATAGGTGCATCACATGATGTCAACCGTTAAAATCAGATTCAAAATTGCTAACTATCATAATTAACAACCTTAAAAATATATTGGAAAAATAATAGAGATCAACTTGCTAATTGCAGCTTAATAGAAGAACCCACCCAGTATTAGTGGCAATGAATAAACCTTGATGGGATTAAACAACCTTGAACATCAAAAGTGCACAAAGTTAAAGTGGATGAGCAATCAATAGTAATTGTTCTGGAAGTGAACGATGTGGATGACGAATTATCAAAGCACAACCTAGGATGACAGCCTCAAGAGGAGGACGCTGGTGCTTGCGAAGTTAACACAAGCGTAAGAGAGATACACCGGAAGAAGTTCCGGTGGAGCCCTCTTCGATACTCAAGTCAGAAATCTTTATAGTAGGGAGGAAACGAGAAAAAAAATTAGAGTTTAATTTTCACTGTGTTCGAGAGCCTTCACCTGAGTGTCGAAACACCTTATGAGTCAATTGGTTTTTTCTAGAACTGGCGGCCTTAGAACATGGCTTTTAGACATATCTATGACTTTATGCATGAACAAAATTTTGGACTTTAGATATTATAATTATGTGCTAATCATATGACTTTGTTTAGGCAATTAGAGGACTTGGGCTTACTGTAGAAATCATTGACCACTGTAAATTAGTCCTCAAATTTCTTCAAGGTACCAACAATACTTGGGTCAAAATTTTTAACGATTTATTCAAATTTAGTTCTTTACTTTATCTCACTTCCATAAGAAATTTTTTTAAAGAAAAATCAGAGTTTGTATTTTTCTACTTTATAGTATAATGCACTGCTTAAAATTTTTTAGCCACCAGAGTACAAATATGATGTTTGTGAAGCTTCCCTTCTCTGGGAAAAGGTCAATTTGCTTTTGTTGCTAGTTTTATAGTTGTAGTTTCCTCTAAAATAAGTTTTGCCAGTATTATAACATGACCACCGTTTTGACAAGGGAATATATGGATGTTTGACCTGAAGGATGATTTGATTATGCTGCAAAAAGAGTTGTGCAGTTGTAAGAATAAGATGGATATATGGAGTCAAAAAAGAAGATAAAAGAGTATTATGCATGTTTAGTGATATAATAAACTCTATAGGCGGACAAATTAAACAAAATAAGAATTGAATAGGTGAGAGAAGGGAAATCAAAGTAAACTTTATTCTAGCCTAGTTAAAAGTAAGTTAAAAGGTTACCGATGTAGTGTCAAGAATAGAATCGCATAACTAACTAGATACTCAGGGTTAGTTTGTTTAGTAATTCTTCAAATAGATTTGATAGGCTACTAGGACTAGTAGAAAGGTAGGATACGAAACAATCTATCAGTTTTTTCCCTTCATTTGTTAATTTTATAATTTGTGGCTTGATCTCCTGAATTTGGTTCATCAGAATGTGCACTCTGCAATGCTAAAATGGTATAACCTAGAAAGAAATTTGCCTTTAACTATAGCTCTAAATAATTTTAAGTTTTGTTAACAATTATAATATGAATAGTGGGCATGCCAAGTTTATTACTTCTGTTGTTGTTGTTGTTGTATTCTACAATTATAATATGCTAATAATTAATGATTTTACAGCTTAAATCTTCCCTTCAACTTCACATTGATGGTACTAGTCCTATTATGGTATGTCATTACTTGAGCCTCTATATTACAGAAACATTGTGGAACATAGATTGAACCTGACTAAATACATTATTAGTTGCCTAGCATACATATATACAAGCAAAAATAGACACAAGGGCCCTCTGTCTATCCATGTTTGTTATTATTTATCCTTTTGTTTTTCTTTTGAGGGATAACAATGTGTCCAATATTTGGGGATGTAGGATGTTGCACTTGTAGCCATGCGACCTATCCAAACCCTTCTAGATTATAACTGGTACCAGACGCCAGACTTATTTGCTCTGCTACTAGTTGCACTGCTTTTGATCTAATTCCTTCGTTCCTCTAAAATTTTCTTGAAGGATTGGTCATTTTCTTTTATCTCAGTTTTTTTATTTAACTTCTTGTTGAACCTGTTTGTTAGTTGTTTTTTATTTATTATTTGCAGACTTATTTGTTTTTCTTTCTCTTTGATGGCAAATGCAGAAGTTTTGAGGAGGGATATCTTACAATGTTTCTCCGCACTAGCCATAAGCACAAATTCACTGACTTCCATAGCCTTTGACACTGCTGTAACTCAAGGACAATATTATTAATCTGCACATATGCTGCTAGCTAGAAACTGATACAATATTGTATATATGTTTGTTAGATTATTTAAATGGGATGATATATATATTTGTAGATAAATGATTTATTATATATATATAATATTTGAGACAATGATTTATTATTTTCTAGTGTGTGTAGAGGAAGAACAACAGTTAAAATGGTTAAAATGATTATATTTCAATACAAACGACAACTGTTTTAAACCGTTGATAAATCCCCAAAAAAACATGATAAATCAATGCGTTGAGAAAAAAGGATGATAAATGATAACGATTATAATCTGTTGTCTTAACATTTGAAATACAACGGTTAAAAACTATTGTAAAAACCCAACAAAATCGTTGTAAATCGATGCATTGAGAAACACAAGAACGCTTAAAGACAACAGTTAAAAATTATTATTATTTTTAATTAAAACACAACGGTTAAAAATTATTGTTGTTTTAACGAAAAAATCGTTATCTTTTAACTCGAAACACAATGGTTCAACTTGATTTATATTGGTGAAAAATCATTGTAAATCAGATGAAAAAATAACAGTTAAAAATTGTTGTTTTTGCCCGAACCCACTTTTCTCAATGCGTTGATTAACAACGATTTTTGGGGGTCTTTTACAACAGTTTCCACTATTATTAAAGGTTATTTTTGGTGTAGTGATCATATATGAAAATAGAATATCATATTTTTGTTATATTAAGATAACAAAACTAATTACCCATCATCATAAATCAAAGTTCTCATTGTCATTGTCATTGTCATTCCCATCATGATCATCATTCTCATGAATTTCACTTGTATCTACGTTTATCACTACTCCGCTAAAATCTCGTAACATTGGAATAATATATTCTTTGGTCTGAAATATGTTTGCAACTTTCTCTTATTGATATGCAATGTCTTCTCAATGTTCCTCAAATTTTTTTCATGCTTTTGTTGTATAAGCAACCCACCAATTAATCTTTTCACGTTTCAAACTAGGATATGAAGAATAGAATATTTGAATCGCTTGTTGTACTAACACAAATGGTTCATATCTTTTATACAATCTCTTATGATTTATTTCAACCAAATTATACCATGACTTTCATCCCTCTGACAAGGTCAAACTGTAGCACCAGTAACCTATTTATACTAATTATACTAATAGCACCAGATAATCAAACCTAGTTTTGATGTTGGCAAAAGTTTAAAGTTAAGACCTATTTATGATCTAACGAGTTTACTAAGTGTAAAGAAATATCCTAGTTGAGGCTAAGCAAAGAAGTTGTAGACCGTTGACGTGGCGACATCTAGTTAAAACTATATCACGGCGAGTTTAGCCCTTCCTGGGCTCCTGTAACCTCTTCGGGCGCCTAGAAGGTTACGCATGCCGACAAACCAGGATACGCCACCTCATCTGGATGCAGAGCTGAATTTTGAACGCTCCAGGAGCCTCTAAGAATTCAGGGCACCGGACCTTTGGACACCTAGACCTACTCCGAGAGCTTGGAGTCCCTTTTTCAGCTAGCTCCCATATTTAGCTTCCTGTATCACAATGTTAGCACAGATATATCATATAAGTATGATCGACAACTTTCTAGGTGTTCGGTCTCAACTCAGGTTTCCCATGAAATCTTAGGTTGGACCGACGCTTACTGCTCTCTTTCCGAGAGCACACTCTCACCATTCCACTTGTGAGAGTTTACATGATACCAAACCTTGGTCTGACTTGTTTGGACTTTTGCTCAGATCTTGACCCTTGGGACTTTCCGCTAAACCTCCAGCCCTCGATCCTTCTAGACTTTTTGTCTAGTATTCTCAACCCCAAAACTTTCCGCCCGATGTCCTCGATCCGTCAATACTTCCCACCTAGTCTAACCCACTAGAACTTCTTTGCTTAGTCCTACCCATAGGATTTCCTTGCCTAGTCCCACCGACCTGGACTTCCTTGCTTAGTCTCATTTAGGATTTTCCTGTAAGCTTGATCAACATGTTAAAATACCATAAAATTTAACTTTGACCCTTTATCAACATTAAAACTTAAGTTCAATCATATGATACATCTTACACTAACAGGATGAAGGCTCGAAGTGGTGCCCCTCTTGAGTACAAGGTCCTCTTCCATTATAGTTATTATATCTAGGTTAGGTGCTCTACCATGAGGCGCCCTTCTAGTGTCTAAACATTATTGGGTGGAGGTTGATTGCACTAGCCAATGGATGACTTAGGATCTCTAGGGTTAATTTTCTTAGTAGTCACCAACTCAACGCATTTGCTCTATTTAATAAATTTGTTTACAAACAATGCCAAAATGATGCGATAGAAATCCAACATTGAGGAAGGTTGAATTGGATGGTTATGGTGTGAAGCCTAAAATAAGGTGGAGATCCTCGAGCCCAAACAGGAGATGTTAAACTTGTGCACGCTAAAACAAGTGTTAAGAGTGTTGGAGTTGTTCGACAAATTAATCTTCACGGATGCCTACGACCCACATGTGGTAAAGTAGAAAGCACTAAATAAAGAGAGAGGGATTCACCCCACCCTCAGCTCTTTTGTTAGTGAATATGTATACTAATATATGTGGATTTGCCATATTAAAGATCTTCCTAAGTTGCTCACTATCATTGAGAAGGAGATAAAGTGGAAAAACTAAAATGACAGGACTTGTAACTACAAAGGATCATATCCACGTATGACATGGGGACCATTCAAGGTATGACCAAGGATCACATGGATACGTTTTCACGGGTTAGACTGATGGTTAGTGTATAAGTGTTGTCATCATGAGGTCTGAGATCAAAACCTGACAAAGTCAGTGTGCCTATCCTCTCCACGTGCTGACCATAGTATCTTAGCTAGTAGCTCCCATAATTTATCTTCTCCGTATTGATCCCGAGACGGGTTAGAAGGGGTGTGGAGACGAGGAATCACCTTTTAGCACCTAGGACCACATGGACATATGACATAGGGGTCATGCCTAGCTAGGTATGTCATATAAGACGGTTAGAAAAAATGATTAACAAAGTTGGGTAACATCGAATTTAGAGTGATCGGTTCGACTTCACGAAAATATCTTACCAATTATTAGAGTAAATCAAAAAATACTCATGGCTTATTGTCCAAAAGTCTAACATCTTATACGATGGCTAGAGCAACTTAAATTAGAGGACATGCTTATGGTATCATATAATTATCTACATTAATTTTTATGTTGTCATAAACTAATAGAAATATCACATGGATTATTCATTTTTGTCTGTTAGGATAAAATTTGAGTATTTAATACCTATAAAATATAGTAATGATGAGAGGATTGTTAACACCTACGACTAGTTGACCCTGTCTTGGGAGAACCTGTTAAATCCGGCACTTTAGACTAGGTTCCGGTAATTTTCGGAGGATTACCGGGAAGGTTCTAGGGTTTCCGAAGCCTTGGACATAAATTAGGGACTAAATGGTAAAAATCGGAAACCTAAGGGCAGGATCTGGAGTTGATCTAAGTTTGGAGGGTGGTCTTGCGATTATACCGAAACTTGGGTGGGCCTAAGTGCAAAATGCCGCTTTTAATTGGACTTGACCTAAACCCTACTCGGCCGAATCCCTCACGCCGCACGCCACCCCTCTTCTTCATTCCTCTCTCGCTGCCCTAGCCGCCCCTGCGACCCTTCTCCTCCACACCGGAGCCGACGAGCTCTAGCTCGCAGCCGAAGCCACCCGACGGTCACTCCTCCCCTTGCTTCACGTGCGAGTGCGGGTTGCCCTAGCCCAGCGTTCATTCCGGCCACACTCGACGCCGACATCCCCAACTAGCTCTGTCCTCTGTCTTCCGGTGGTTTCACTTCCGATTTCCGGTGCTTACCTGTCTTGCTTCACCGTGAGCTCTTCTCCAAACATTTGGTGGTCCTGTGCATCTCCCCGATTTGCTCACCAATTCTGCCGAGGGAGGTGAGTTTGAACTCACTACTCTGGTCTATTAGGTTTTGGTGTCTGCTCTTGAGCAGTTTGGATGTTGGGAAATTGATTTCCAATTAGTGTTGTAGAAGGTGCTCCCGTAAGATTTGGCTGGGGTTGGCTTGGATCTCCGAGAAATTTGAGGTAAGGTCTTTGAATTGATCCTGATCTTAATGGGATATCTGAGTTTCCTTGGCTCGGTGGATGCTTGAATTGAGGTTGCCGAGTGTTGAATCTAGCAGCTGAGGGACTTCTATTGGCTGAGTTCTTCTGTACATCTCGAGCGCACCAGCTAAGGTAAACTCTGTCTGGTGTTTTTTCTTAGTTTCTTTCCATAGTTCTGGTTGTAGATCGATTCCATTGGTCGTATTGGAGAATTGGGTTTGGGAGTTGATCGTGAGGTCTTGTGGTTGTCTTCTCCCCACCGAGAGTTTCGTCTTAGCTTTCTGTTATCGGCGTTGTGTTGATTTTGTCCATGCCGTGAGGTATGTGCAGGGTTTTGATCAGATTTCTGTATCAGTGTTTGGATGGCATTATTGATCGATTTCAGGTTGATCTTGTGTTCCCGTTCTTGACCGTGTGTATCACGGGTTGAGGGTGAGCTAATTTGTGAAAGAATTGGGATTTAGGGTTTATGATTGAGTGGAATTAATTCTTAGTTAAGGTTAATTCTAATTGAACTTAGGGATAACCTAATGGTGTGATTTGGGATTACCATGGACCACACTTAGGGTTTGGTTGGTAATTCGGATTTCATCTTGGTATCTAGTCTATTTACTATTCACATAAATAGCTAAGATTATGTGTGTGATACAGGTCATTGACGCGGGTATTTGGACTCCATTTGCGGCGGATACTATTCAAACGGGGGTTCTCTTCGCTTACGATCTGCTACATTGGAGGCGGGTATCTCTGACTTATCTTTTAGATTTGTCATAGCTGATATACTTGATATGCTATGTTAGAGGTAGAGTAATGTATTGCCTTATATACCTGCTCTACCTTTGCCGATACTGTTTAGGATATACCTAGCATGTGATACCTACACCCTTAGGATTTAGGCTATGGTGCATTACTTAGGATCCTTGCATATCATGTTGATATAGGTGGATTAGATAGTGGATGCTGTTTGACCAGAGTCATGCATCATCGTGCACTGTGCATCACTGTCGATCAGTGGCCCCTTATGGGTGAGTCAGGTCGACAGTCATACTGACCTATCCATACGACCACTCATGGGTTAGTGGTTGACGGGGTATGGGTAGGGTGCTCTGTGCTGCTCCGCTCATGCACTCATGGGTTAGTGAATCGGAGCGTGGTAGCAGGCAGAGGTCCCTCCTTGAGTAGCCCATATACCAGGAGTTGAGAGAGATAGGTCTCTCCCCCATTTATATACATGGGGTAGGTGTTAACACTCAGATAGAGATATCCTCCAAAGATGGCCTGGGGCTGATAGTGATATAGCCAGGATAGGTGATGGCCTGGGGCTGATAGAGATATCGCCAGGATAGGTCTTAGCCTGGGGCTATTAGTGATATAGCCAGGATAGGTGATGGCCTGGGGTTGATAGAGATATCGCCAGGATAGGTCTTAGCCTGGGGCTATTAGTGATATAGCCAGGATAGGTGATGGCCTGGGGCTGATAGAGATATCGCCAGGATAGGTCTTAGCCTGGGGCTATTAGTGATATCGCTAGGATAGGTCATGGAGTAGGGGTGTTACGCCGGCAGCATACCGTCTACTCGGTTGCTCAGGAGTAGCGACGACAGAGTACGGACGGCAGTCACAGCTCTACGCCGGAGGGTGGCCCCCGCTCAGCTTCCTCTCGTACATAGATGACGATGTCTGACCGGCGACAGAGGTGACCATGTCATTGCACCATGTGCATACGCAATCTTTTGCACTTGCCCGTGTTTGTTATACTTGGATGCTGCATATGATTGACATGTACATACAGGAGACCCTTATGTCAGTTTCGACGACTCAGCTAGATTGGTATGATATTTCTATTCCTATTCCAGTTATGTCTACCACTGTATGTACCTGTGTTATTTCGACTTCCCTGTTACTCTACTGCTAGCTTAGACTATCCTGTATATCTGATGAGATATTCGCTGAGTATTGTTACTCACCCCGTTAGCTCCCTGTTTTTATTTCAGGATGATTGTCTAGAGCGCCCGACAGCCTGTCCCAGTTCGCGTATTTCTTTGAGATGACTCCGGGATGTTCTTTTACTTAGTAGTGGTACATGTTGGTACCCATTTTCTGTTTCCGTTACTTTACTTTTCCGCTGCTGTATTTATGTCTGGTCGTGTCTTTTTATACGGCGGTATAGTTGTACTTTTGTGAGTCATGGAGGTCTTGTGTTTTGCGTTGTCGTAAGTCGTACCGGTACGCAGCTTTTATCGTCTACGTTTTCGGTTCCTTATTATTCAGATGCTTGCTCCAGCCCTATAGGCTGAGGTGCGAGCAGGCTGAGCGAGTCGTTGAGGTGAGGGTTCAACATTGTCCGTCGATCGAGGGAGCGGCCGTTCGGTCAGTATCGGACCGGCAGCTCCCCGGGGCATGACAGAACCTCTTAAGGGAAGAGAAGCTCAATTCTACGACATTGGGTGCGTGAACCTTTGAGCACTGAGAGAGAATCAAAAATTGACCCCTACTTGAAGCACACATATAAGTGATTAGTATCCCTATTAGTTGAAAGGGAGATTGTTGGTACCCTCAGTGATGTGGATCATAGTTTGATGTTTAGGCAAATGAGTATAAGTTAAGTTTTGTTGTTGTATTTGATATGTGTGTTGAAGTGTATAGGGATTTAGGAGAACATGCAAGACTATCCTATGACTCAAGGTCTAGTGAAGTATGATGAAAGGTGGTATGAAATACCCTAGAGACCAAAAGAACTTGGAGTATTGTAGACAATCAAACTTAGAGTGGAAGATGCAAGCAAGTGGAAGGGATGTCACAAGTAAAGAGTCAACGGGTTCGATGCATCCAAGGGATTAGAAACTTGATGGAAGAATATGCTAACGAAGTGAAAAGTACGCATGATGAGTGTGTCAGAAGGCTCAATGCATTCTAGGGACGAAAAGTAAACTATAATGAACTGAGTTGAGTGAAACTTTAAATGGGACAAGGGTAGAACTTAATTTAGGAGGACTTAATCATAGTCGACTTGAGTCAAGATTTCGAGTGATCGAAACTTTGAATTGACCGAAAAGCATATTTGATCTATCGATGCACATTATTTTCGTAGGGATTAGGTGACCAGAAAAACAAGTAAGGTCGATTGGAAGTAGGGATGACAATGGATCAGGTTCAGATCAAATTCTATATTCTCCATCTCCGTATCCGGATATATATATATATATATATATATATATATATATATATATATATATATATATATATATATAATATATATATATATATATATATATTATATATATATATATATATATATAAATATAATTTTAAAAATAGATTAAATATTCATATAACATATTCTTAACATCAATACAAATTATTAGTGAGTTTTAGATAAAAACATTCTTTAATATATATATATTTTATTTAATCAGGTATTCAGGTCAGATATTGAGTATTGATAATCCCTCTATACCCTCCATTCAGGTCGGATATCGAATTCTCTGTCAGATTCGGAGAAAATTATCATCCCTAATTGGAAGGTGGCATGGTGAGTGATTCATCTCAGGGATCTAATTTGATAGAGGATCTCGTGATCGAAAAAGGATCTGATCGATCTAAAAGTTATCATATCAGTAGAAGCAATAGAGATGACTTGTTCGTGGATGAGGTAAGATGCTGAATCAGTAGTTTTCAATTGACTGGATAAGGTTTAGGTAGTTTTCAATTGACTGGATAAGGTTTTCAGTCAAAGGAACGTGTTGCGTCAGCACTGTGACAAGCTCGAGGTGAAGACTATAGAATGGGAGCCGAGGCTGGAGATCCAATCACCACATGGAGATACTTGAGTTAATTATGATTTTCTCTAATTTTCCTCTCGTCTTATTGTACCTAGAGGTGGATAAATTGCATAACATATATCAGTTGCACAATATGCCTTTTATGGAAGGCATATTATGGAAGAGGAGGAAGATAGTGGATCATACTATCCATATGTCTTGGACTAGTAACCTAATTAAGGGTTGTGAGTCTCATTTTATACATGTTTGTTTATGTTTTTATCTGTAAATGTGGGTGTCTCCTTGCTAGGGATTGAGAAAGAAAATACTTTAATTGTAGATTTATTATTCACCTCTCCCTCTCTAATGATCTCAATACTAACTTCTGTATTGCATCTCTCTAACACTTGTATTAAAGTAGGACTACTCAAAAGAACTAATCGCCAATTAAAAAAAATAATTAATAAGGTTGGGTAATGTCGAACCTTAGGTGATTAGTGTTGGTGCCGGAAGCACCATATCGAACCTTGTTTTGATATTGACAAAGGGTTTAAAGTTAAGTACTATTTGTGATCTAATAAAGTTACTCAAGTGTGCATGAAAGTCCTAGTTAATCTAGGCAATAAGTCCTGGTCGTGGGCCGGACAACTAAGTCCTGACATAAGGTTGGGCAATAAGTCCTGGTCGTGGACTGGACACTAAGTCCTGGCCGAGGGCTGGGCACCGAAGACCTGGTTCGAGGAATTGGGCACTAAGACCTGGCCGAGGGCTGGGCACCGAAGACCTGGTTCGAGGAATTGGGCACTAAGTCCTGGTCGCGAATTGGGCACGAAGACCTGGTGAGTAAAGCTGGGCAAAAGTCCAACCGGAGGAGCCGGTTGGCAAAATGGTAAATTCTCCTAAGAGGAGTAGGTGAGGACGCGTTCCGCGTCGAGGAAACAGTAGACGTCGGTTCGACCTAGGGTTCCATTTGGGAGACCCGAAGTCAGAACCAAGACAGCTACGGCTGTAATTATTGCTTATTATGTTTTTGGGACTAACCTAAGTTGCAGGGTCGAAGGACTGATCGTCTGCAAGTGAAGGTGCTTCACTGGGCCTAGGCGCCTGAATGGAGACAGGCGCCCGAATGGGCTCAGGCGCCCGTAAGGATACGGGCGCCCAAGAGTAAAGGCAAAACCCAAAACATAGCTGCGAAGCCACTGAACCAAGGCAGATCAGGCGCCCATGAGGTCACGGGCGCCCCCATCAGCTCGGGCGCCCAAGTGGGGAGGATAAGCGCTGACCGAACCCGCGGATAAGGATTCTCGGATCGAAGGGCACGTGTCAGGCACCCCCAACTCATCAGGCGCCCGTTAGAGCACTATAAAAGGGGCTCGACCCCAAGGCTTCAAGAACACAATTTCTCAACGCTCCAAAGCTTTTCGTTTAAGCGCTACACCTCGGCAAACTCCGACTTCGAGATTCCAGTGTCAACGATGACCGAAATACGATCCATATCGGGCGTCGGTAACGAAAAGTGTAACTAGTTTCATTTCCTGCAATATTTCTGTACTCAATTTGTAAACCTGTTTGCGCGATTATAGTATTGCCCAAAATAAACGGTCAAGGACCGTGGGCCTTGGAGTAGGAGCCGACCGCGACTCCGAACCAAGTAAAAATCTACTTGTGTTCTTGCGTGCATTCAATTATTTCTGCTGCGTATTTGCTCTTTAATTTATCCGAAAAGTTTTAACGATATTCACCTCCTCCTCTATCGTTTTCTCGATCCAACAATTAGCTGTCCCCACGGAAGTGCACCTGGATCAAGAGGGTTAAATCACGTGTGAAGAGATGGCCATTGAATTTTGAAGGAAAATAAAGGTACATATTTTTCAAATTGACTTTGATGTTATAATTTTTATAATATATATATGGTTTTGAGATACTTAGGGACAACGATGGAGAAGACCTTGAGGAGCATTGATGGTCCCCACGCACTAGCCACAACATCCGGGCTAGTAGTCTCTGTGACTTACCTCTTCCGTGTTGGCCCTGGGAAGGATTGGTGGAGGCGCTGAGGGAGAGCGAATCACTTTTTTGTCAACATGAGGAGCATTGATGGACTAAAAGCAACGGGAGGACTACATGGCAAATGAGACTTGCTAAAAGGTTAACTTAGCAAGCTCTGACTAAAGAAAGATGAATCGATGACAAATCTTCACTCAAGACTCAAGGAGATCTTGACCTGCCTAAGTAATTTTGAAAAAAATGATAACTAATCAGAATATCCTAAGAAGCACTATAAATGTATTCTCCATTTTTACCAAAGGCCATATGCTGACTTGGGCGTCCCACATGATCAAGTCCAAAGTTATTTGTAGAGAGATAAATCAGGAAATTAAGTAAATCATTATATGGGAGGGTATTTTTTCTTAGATTCGTCAAGAATCGACCCCTACTTATATAAATGCATTCTTCAAAATGACATAATTGGTGTCAATGATCTACTCATTATATATCTCGAAAACTTAGAGGTTTTTTTTGCAATTATGAAATTATATGAATCTCAAGTTGCAAGATTAGAACTCAAAGGAGAAAAGTGCAAGAACAAGAATATAGTAATAGCAACCCAAAAGGAGTCAAAATCAGCAGACTCATCACGGGATGACGACCAAGAGGTGTACATGGTAAGAAAAGTGAGGAAATTTTTTAAATCTAACCACTATGATAGGAAACAAGCAAGCAAGCTAGCTACTAAAGAAGAAGGAAAATAGAAAGGTTTGATATTTTAACTGTTACGAAGAAGGTCACATTCCAGAAAATTATCCAAAACTAAGAAGAAGGGCAAAAAAAAAGCACAACCTAAGTTAAGGGTGCATAATTTGAAGGTAACGTGTAAGGTTGTAAATGAACCAAATATTCATGAATAAACTTGATGTCCAACTTGATATAAGTTTATTTTTATTTGCTCAATACATACAAGATCAATTAAATAAATAAGTTTGAACAGCTCATTAAACTAAATAAACAAGCTTGAATATATATGTGGTCAACTCATTAATGTTCATGAACAATGTTCGTCAACAATATTCGTGAATAATATTCGTAAAATCATATTCATTAACAAAATGATTATCAAAATTCTAAATAAACAAAAAAATTTAATGAACAAATAAATTTGTATTATAAGCTCAATAATCAAGCAAAAAAACTTAAAATGTAAAAGTTTAAAACAATTAAACAAACTTGAATTGAAAGCTCGATAACACCTTAACAAACCAAGTTTAAGCTCATAAAACAGAAGAAACCAAGTCAAACTTAAACAATCATTTCAATGGTTTGATTTATTTAGGTTTGACTTAACTTGACTCGGTCACCTTATCAAACAAGCTTAAATACCATAAAATTTGGCTTGACTTGGCTCATTTATAGCCTCCGAGACTATGGTGCAGTGGAAGAGTGATTAGTTATCTCCTAAGTTCCCTCGGTTAGATCCTTAGCTACAATAAATTTTGAAAAAAAAATTCCTCTAAATGGGGCGCGTAACCATGGAAAGTTGGGCTTCTAGATTAGCCGCCGCGAGTGCTTCCCGATTTACCCTGGCGACCAATGAAAGTTTTCCATGGAATCGGGTCGGTCATCCAGGTTCGACGTTATCCAACCTGATTAATCATTTTTCATTCACAACCACCCTTGCCCTAGTAACATGGGGTGATATTTCAGAAGACTCATAATCTAATCACACAACAGGTCTATCCCTCATGGTGATACACAATGAGGTAGAAGACCAAGTCAACAATTCATCCAATGAAACCCAAGAGGACAAAAATGAAGGGGGAAGAGCATCATCATTCGGTAGATGAGATATATCTTCTTCCTTCTCATACATTGTTTGAAATAATTAAAATACTTTCTAGGTCTTTATGCGAAACTAGGAGTAAATGAATTGATATTGTTAGAATTTGGTGACCCGAATTTAGTTTAATCCGTTAATTTATTAGATATTTTCTTATTAATATGTTAATTAACAGATTCTTTATAAATATATTAATTAACAGTTTCGTTATTAATTTTTCTTTTGACTAAGTATCCTAAGGTCTCTATAAATTGTGTATCTCATGGACAAGTTTTTATCAATCAATGAAGAAAGTTAATTTGTTACCTCTTCTTTCTTTCTCTCTACCTCTCTTTTCTCTCTACTTCTCTCTACTTTATCAGAGCCGCCGACTTTGTATTCCACCATTCATAGTGATTTTTCCTCCTATGCCCGTGATTTTTTTCCGTCAAGGGTTTTCCACGTAAATCTGGTGTGTTCTCTATTGTTCTTGTTGTCATTTTTCATACTAATCTCGTTTTCAAGTAGTATCAGAGCAAGGTTGGTTTTGATTTTGTGGATGTCAATCGGGATTAATGACAACGACAAGCATGAAGTATGATATTCCGTTATTGGATCGCAACAACAGGTTTACGCTGTGGCAGGTTAAGATGCGAGCGGTGCTAGCACATCTGGACTTGAACGACGCACTGTTCGGGATAGACAATATGCCCTCAACATGGACAAATGAGAAAAAGGAACAGAAGTCTGTTGAGGCTGATGTTGCCGAAAATCACAGTAATGGTGAACTTCTCATTGCCTCTGATGCTGGTTTGAAGCAGAGTGAGGTATTCTTGATTCCGGCTGTACGTTTCATATGTGTCCTAATCGGGATTGGTTTTCAACATATGAAACAGTTTCGAGTGGTGTCATTTTGATGGGCAATAATGCATCCTGCTGAATCGCTGGTATTGGTACGATCAGAATTAAGATGTTTGATAGTGCCATTTGGACACTTGGTGATGTGAGGCACGTCCTTGATTTGAAGAGAAATCTGATCTCTTTGAATATTCTTGAATCTAAAGGGTACAAGTACACTGGTGAAGGTGGAGCTGTGAAGATCAGTAAAGGGTCTCTTGTTGTGATGAAGGGATTAAGGAGAACCGCCGGTTTATATGTTCTGCAGGGATCTACAGTAATAAGTGATGTTACCGTTGCAAGGTCGTCTATGTCTGATTCTTATGTTACAAGACTTTGACATATGCGTTTGGGTCATATGAGTGAGAATGACATGGTTGAATTGAGCAAGAGAGGACTCATTGATGGTCAAAGTATTACAAACCTAAATTTCTGCGAACACTGTGTTTTTAGCAAGCAGAAAAGAGTCAAGTTCTCAATTGGCATTCATAACACAAAGGGTATACTAGACTACATTCACTCTGATTTGTGGGGGCTTTATAGAGTACCATCTAAAGGTGGTGCGCTCTATATGTTGAATATTATTGATGATTTCTCAAGAAAAGTTTGGGCATTCTTTTTAAGACATAAGAGTAATGTTTTTACTACTTTTAAGGAGTGGAAGGTCATGGTTGAGAAGCAGACAGGGAGGCAATTAAAGCATCATCGAACTGATAACGGATTGGAGTTTTGTTCTGATGAGTTTAATGCCTTATGCAGAGCTGAAGGTATTGTGAGGCATCATACAGTTCGTCATACTCCTCAACAAAATGGTGTAGCAGAGAGGATGAATAGGACTTTGATGGAGAAGCTGCATTGTATGTTTCTTAATGCTGGGCTACCGAAGTTTTTTTGGGCAGAAGCCGCTGCGTATTCCTGTTATCTTGTAAATCGCTCTCCATCAATTGCTATTGAAAGGAAACTCCACAAGAGGTATGGTCTGGTACTCCTGCTAGTTATTCTAATTTGAGAATTTTTGGATGTCCTGCGTATGCTCATGTTGATAATGGGAAGTTGGAGTCTCGTTCGGTGAAGTGCATATTTATAGGCTTTAGACAAGGAGTGAAGGGATACAAACTTTGGTGTCCAAAGATCGGGAAAGTCATCATCAGTAGAGATGTTATCTTTGATGAGACTAGCATGCTTCAGGGGTCTCTATCTAAAACTCTTTCTGAGGAAGATAAGCAGAAGACAAGCACATAGGTGGAGATTGAGATTGGGCTGATATTTACAGAAACTACTCCAGAACCTATTTTAGATGTTGTGGATGGAACGAGTTCATCACAAGCACCTTCACAATATTCCATTGCAAAAGATAGGCCTCGAAGAGAAATTAGACGCCCTAAGAGATATGCAGAGGCTGATTTGGTCGCTTATGCTTTAAATGTGGCTGAGGAGATTGATTCCGGTGAAGAACCTGAGACGTATTCAGAAGCAATTAGCTGCGATAATTCTGGTAAGTGGATAATTGCTATGCAGGAGGAGATGGAGTCACTTGGTAAGAACAACACATGAGACTTGGTGAAATTACCTAAGGGTAAGAAAGTTGTTCGCTGCAAGTCGGTATTTAAAAGAAAGGAGGGAATACCGGATGTTGAAGAAGCCAGGTACAAAGCCAGACTAGTTGCTAAAGGATTCAGTCAGATTCCAGGAGTAGACTTCACTGATGTATTTCCCCTAGTTGTAAAGCATAGTACGATTCGAGCCTTCCTTGGTATTGTGGTCATGCATGACTTAGAGTTGTAGCAGTTGGATGTGAAGACAACATTCTTACATGGGGTACTTGAGGAAGAAATCTATATGTAACAACCAGAAGGTTTTGAAGTCTCAGGAAAAGAGAATTATGTATGCTTGCTGAAAAAGTCCCTTTTGATAGATCGTTGATAGTGCTAGAGGGGGGGGGGGTGAATAGCACTTTTCGTAGAATTCTCTACAAGACTGTTAGCGCAGCGGAAACAATAATATGTAAAGGACAAGAAATAACAATGCTAACAATCGAAATTTACTTGGTATCCACCCAAATGGGTGACTAATCCAAGGATCCACGCACGTACTCCACCTCCACTATGAAAAATCTCCTTCAGGTGGAGAAACCTTTACAGTGGTGTTATCTTCCTCTTTACAGAATACAATGATTGGAGAGAGAGGAAGATGAGTAGACTTTTTACATGGGAAGCACTTCGTTACAGTACGAAACCGTATCGTTCACGTGCAAAAGGTCCTCTTTTTATAAGAGAACAGGACAAACTCGCAGTCTGTCCAGCCCCACACCAGTCGACTGCCCTCAGTCAACTGGTCTAGCATTAATTGCTAGCCAACGACTAGTTTTGGGGTGTTACTAGTCGACTGCCCTCTGGCCAGTCGACTGCCCTGCCTCTCAGCTTAATTTCAGCCACTCTGAACCTTCTCCTTCACGTGTGCCTTCAGGTCCACTCCCTTGGCTCGCCCCTTGAAGTCATCTTCCTCTGGCTCTCGTCCCTCGGATGCGCACACAATCCTTCCGTTGGCTTGCCTACATGCCACCCTTCACGTGTGCCCTTGAAGTCCACTTCCCGGCTTGCCCTTGGAGTCCTCCTCCCTCGGCTCTCGTCCCTCGGATATGTTCACCATTTGTGATTCTCCAAGTCCTGCAAACTCAATCACACATATCAAATACAACATAACACCCTAACCTTAAACATATTCACACACACACATCAAAACCATGATCCTCCAATCATTCTAGGGCCGATTGCCTCAACAATCTCCCCCTTTTTGATGTGTGACAATATGTTTAAGTTTAGGGATAAAATACCAGCCACAAATAACAATAAAAGCAGTAGCAATTGAAAAGCATATGACATATCAAAAACCTAAGAGGTATCCTCCCCCTTAATCCATGTCTTTTCCCATTTTCAACTCTACTCATGATCCAAGTTAAGTTTCAAGTCCAACTTAACACTAAACAACATTAATTAAGAGTATAAGACATAGTAAATCCTAAGAGGTACCCTCCCTCTTAATCTATGCCTTTATCCATTTCCAATTTTCAAGTTATCCAAGATTTAAGTTAAACAACTAACTTAAACAACCCATTTTAAGTCAAAGATCTAACTTAAACCACCCATTCTCCCCCTTTAACACCATCAAAATGATTGCCTCAAGCAACCCAACTCTATGGCATCAAATGAGAGAAAGTTGGATTTCTGAAAAAAAATTCAGAGTTTGAAAGCAGGCGTGCCAGTCGACTGCCCATGGGGCAGTCGACTGATACGCTATCAGTGCCAATTTTTAATTTCTGATCCGAATTTCAGAAACATCTAGAAAATTCAGGAAAATTCCAAAAATTGTAAAATTTTGCAGGCATGTTTGAAATGATATACTCTATCAAGGAAAAATATTAGTCCATATAAAATTTCAAACATGCTTGACTTTTGCTAAAAACTCAAAATCCTTGAAACCACTTAGTTTTGTATCAAAATTACAACCTAATTTTGCAATCATATATCTTTCAAAAGTGTGGCAAAGCATAGAAAACATAAAATGGGTTTCAAAGGTTAAAAATGTCTAACTATGTTCTTTGGGCAAAGTGCCCATTGATTAAACACTTGCCTTCCCCATAGTTGGTCTAGTTTTCATATTTTGATACTTTTAATGATTCAACAATATGCCACAAGCACAAGTGAACCAAATGTATCACCCTAATGGATCAAGCACACTTTTTCAAATGTAATATCCCAAGGTTCATCCTATACTTCTACAAAACACATTCCAAGGTCTCTTCTTAAGGATGTAAACTCCGATTCGGGAAGAGGCTTGGTAAAAATGCCGGCTAAGTTTGACTTTGATTCAACATAGTGTAATTATATGTCTCCCCTTGCCACATGGTCCCTAATGAAGTGATGTTTCACTTCAATGTGTTTTGTCCTAGAGTGGTGAACCGGATTTTTGGTCAAATTGATTGTACTTACATTATCACACAAGACATTGACCTTGGAATAATGTAACTCATAATCTTCTAAAGTGTGCATGATCCAAAGGAGTTGGGAAACACACCCACCCATTGCCACATATTCCGCCTCCGTTGTTGATAGGGCAACGCATGGTTGTTTCCTACTACTCCAACTAACTAAGGAAGACCCAAGGAATTGACACCCTCCACTAGTACTCTTCCTATCTAGCTTACATCCCGCATAGTCTGAGTCAGTGTATCCAATAAGATCAATACTAGGGGTTCTAGGATACTAAAGCCCGACATTGAGGGTACCTTTAATATACCATAGGATCCTCTTAACTACAACCAAATAGGACTCTTTGGCACAAGATTGGTACCTTGCACACATACCTACCGTAAAAAGTATATCGGGTCTACTAGTGGTTAGGTATAGTAGGCTACCAATCATGCTCCTATATTGCTTAGAGTCTACCATTTTCCCTTCAAGGTCACTATCCATTTTCATATTCGTTCCCGTGGGGGTAGATGCTACCTTAGCATTTTCTAGGCCAAATTTCTTTAGCATTTCCTTAGCATACTTAGTTTGAAAAACATGTGTTCCTTTATTAGTTTGCTTAACTTGAAGACCTAGAAAGAAGGTTAACTCTCCTACAAGACTCATCTCAAATTCATCTTCCATACATTTGATGAATTCTTGTAGGAAGTCATTATTTGTTGACCCAAAAATGATATCATCTACATACACTTGGGCAATAAATATGTCCTTATCCTTAGATTTTAGGAACAAAGTAGGGTCAATTGTTCCTCTCCTAAACCCCTTAGACACTAGAAATGAAGAAAGCCTTTCATACCAAGCCCGGGGAGCTTGTTTCAATCCATATAAGGTTTTTCTCAATTTGTAAACGTGTCTTGGATAATTAGGGTCCTCAAACCTGGGGGGGTGTTCTACATAGACCTCTTCCTTAATGATCCCATTAAGGAATGCCGACTTCACATCCATTTGGTAAAGTGTGAAACCCATGTGAGCGGTATAAGCTAGTAGAATTCTAATGGACTCTAATCTAGCTACGAGGGCATAAGTCTCATTATAATCCAATCCCTCAACTTGGTTAAACCCCCTAGCTACCAATCTAGCCTTATTCCTAGTGATTTTGCCTTGGTCATCTAATTTGTTCCTAAAGACCTATCTTGTGGTTACAATGGTGCAATCGTTGGGCCTAGGAATCAAATCTCAAACCTCACTTCTCTCAAATTGATTTAGCTCTTCTTGCGTAGCTAAGACCCAATCTACATCTCCCAATGCTTCATCAATAGAGGTTCTAATTGAGAAATTAAGGCTATTTGACTAGTTTGGTCTCTAAAATAGGACCTAGTCCTTACTCTTTGAGTGACATCACTCACTATTTGGTCAATAGGGTGATCTTGGCGATGTCTCAAGGGCCTAGAGGTCGTGGGTTCATTGACTACTTCTTCCTCATCCTCTAGGGTACTTCTTACTCCCCCTTGATCATTGCCCTCCAAATGTAGGTCTTGGATTCTTTGGGCAAGGGGTTGTGCTTCTTCTATATCCTTATCAATTGAGACTTTTTTAGGGTAGGTACTTGTTGATTCATCAAAGTTAACATTTGAGGACTCCTCAATCACCTTTGTCCTTTTGTTGTAGACTCTATAAGCCCTACTAGTGGATGAATAACCTACTAGGATTCCTTCATCGGCTTTTGACTCAAACTTCCTTAGGTCATCTTTGGTATTTAGAATATAGACCTTACATCCAAAAACCCTAAAGTAGTGGACTTGTGGAACTCTCCCATTCCATAATTCAAAGGGTGTTTTGCCTAGGAACCTATGTACCAAAACCTGGTTTTGAATATAACAAGCGGTGTTAACCGCTTCGACCCAAAAGTAGCTAGGAAGGGAATATGCATTAAGCATAGTCCTAGCAGCTTCTTGTAGGGCTCTGTTTCTCCTCTAAATTACCTCATTTTGTTGAGGAGTCCTTGGCATGAAAATTCATGCTTATATCCATTTTCTACACAAAATTGTGAGAAACTTGAATTTTGGAACTCCCCACCGTGGTCACTCCTAATTCGGTTAATTTTGAGGTGTTTTTCATTTTCTACCCTTTTACTAAACCCTATAAAAATTTCTAAGGTATCGTCCTTATGTTTCATAAAGAAAACCTATGTAAACCTAGAAAAATCATCTACTATAACTAAACAATATTTACTCCCTACTAGTGAGGGAGTACTATGACAATCAAACAAATCAATGTGTAAAAGCTCTAATGGTAAAGTAGTAGTGATTAGAGTTTTACCTTTGTGTGATGATTTTGATTGCTTACCCTCTTGGCATGCATCACACAATTTTGTCTTCTCATACTTGATCATAGGTAGCCCCTTCACCAATTCTTCCTTGGCCACTCTTGCAATGCTTCTCATGTTGACATGTCCAAGCCTCCGGTGCCATAACCACCCCTCTTCTTCTTTAGACATGAAACACTTAGCCAAATTGTTAGTAGCATAAGCAAGATCAAGATAATACAAATTAGCTTCTCTATACCTTTCTAATATGACATTATCGGATTCACTTTGTCTTATTAGGCACTTCTTAGCATGAAATTCAACCCTATACTCCGCATCACATAATTGACTTACACTAAGTAAATTAAACTTCATGTCTTTGATTAAAAGTACCTTATATATGGAAATTGTGGGAGATACCTCAATGGTGCCCCTACCAATAATTTTTAATTTTCCACTATTTCCAAAGGAGACCATCCATTCTCTTAAGTAGCTAATAGTAGTGAACTTGCTCACATCTCCGGTCATATGTCTTGAGCATCTACTATCTACTATCCACATGGTTGAGGCCTCCTTCACCTTCACCTATACAACATGGAAAACATACTCTTTTGGTACCCAAATTTTTGATCCACAAGCATCATTTAAAAATCTTTTAGGTACCCATGCCCTCTTGGTGTTTCCGTTAGCCCCTTGTCTCCTAGATGCACCAATCCTACCCATGAGTGAGACAAAGGCCACTTCCTTTGTCTTTGACCTATATCCTAATCCAACCTTGTTATAAACGGCCCTTTGACTATTAATTATCATATCTAAGTTGTTATAGCCTACTTGAAATTTCCTAAGTGCCTTTGTGAGGTCCTCTACCTTTTTCCTTAGTTCCCTATTTTCAATTTCAAAACATGAATCATGTGATGTAAGAGAACAAGCATGTAATTCTTCCTTAAGTTTTGTAGACTCTACTCTAAGCATGACAATTTCATCTTTTAGGTCCTTAATGTTACTCCTAGATTTAGCTAAATCCATGTTAGTGCTAGAAATAATTTTAACTAAAGTAGAGGAGGGTAAGTGGTATACCTCACTTACCATGCTTCTGACTCGAATGATGAAGAAGAAGTGCTCTCATCTTCACTGCTCGAGCTTCTTTCATCATCTGATGATTCTGAGTGGTCCATTGCCATGAGAGCAAAATGTGAAACTTGCTCTTCCTCCTCCTCCGAGGATGATGGATCATCCCAGGTCGCCTTGAGGTTGGTGACACCTTTCTCCTTTCCCTTCGACCTCTTCTTGTCACCTTTCTTCTTCTCCTCATTCTTTTCATCTCTTCTCTTTAATTGAGGGCACTCGTTCTTCATGTGCCCCTCTTGGTGGCAGTTGTAGCAGATGATGTCCTTGGCCTTACCCTTGCCTTTGGATCCTTTCCTAGCATAAGACTTGTTAGAAAAACTTTTGAAAGTCTTACGCATTTTCCTTACCATGAAAGCCTCTTGGTCGCTATCCAAAGAGGCGCTGGACTCCTCTGAGTTGGATGAGGAGGAGTAGACCACCTTCTTCTTCTCCTTCCTCTTCTTCTTCTCCTTTTCTGCAATAAAAGCTATACCTTTCTCTTTGGCCGAAACGTTAGCTTGCTCATGCAGTTCAAATTCACAAAACAGATCATCTAATTTAACTATGGACAAATCCCTTGATACTTTGTAGGCATCAACCATGGATGCCCACAAAGTTGTTCTTGGGAAGGCTTGTAGGACGTACCTGACGAGATCTCGGTTTTTGATCTTTTCTCAAATCACATGGAGTTCGTTGATGACCTCCTTCACCCTTCCATGCAGCTGGCTGATAGTCTCGTTGCTCTTCATGGACAGGGATTGGAGTTGGGCCACGAGCAAGTCCTTCTTCGCCCTTCTGGACTCGTTGGACCCTTCGTTCAGTTCCACCAGTTTATCCCACAATTCTTTGGCGCTCTTGGATGACCCCACCTTGTTGAGTTGCTCCTTTGAGAGCTCGCACTGAAGTGTGGTGGTGGCCTTGGCATTTGACTGTGCCCTCTTCATGACCTCCTTCAACCACGATCTCATGGGTGTCGGTTCTCCTCTTTCATCGACGGGTGCATCGAATCCATCTACAATGATAATCCAGTTTTCAATATCATTCATAAGATAATACTGCATCCTACCTTTCCAGTATGCGAAGTCATTCCCGTCAAAGAAGGGTGGCCGTGCAGTGCTGTATCCCTCTTGAAATGTCATTTCACTTTGCTCCGGTTGACGGTGAGTTCTTCCGAAACGAACCGGCTCTGATACCAATTGATAGATCGTTGACGGCGCTAGAGGGGGGGGGTGAATAGCACTTTTCGTAGAATTCTCTACAAGACTGTTAGCGCAGTGGAAACAATAATATGCAAAGGACAAGAAATAACAATGCTAACAATCGAAATTTACTTGGTATCCACCCAAATGGGTGACTAATCCAAGGATCCACGCACGTACTCCACCTCCACTATGAAAAATCTCCTTCAGGTGGAGAAACCTTTACAGCGGTGTTGTCTTCCTCTTTACAGAATACAATGATTGGAGAGAGAGGAAGATGAGTAGACTTTTTACACGAGTAGCACTTCGTTACAGTACGAAAATCGTACCGTTCACGTGCAAAAAGGTCATCTTTTTTATAAGAGAACAGGACAAACTCGCAGTCTGTCCAGCCCCGCACCAGTCGACTGCCCCTAGGGCAGTCGACTCGTCTAGCATTAATTGCTAGCCAACGGCTTATTTTGGGGTGTTACCAGTCGACTACCCCTGGGGCAGTCGACTGGTCTGAGGCTGAAAACTCTCTGTGAGTTTTGGCAGTCGACTGCCCTCTGGCCAGTCGACTGCCCTGCCTCTCAGCTTAATTTCAGCCACTCTGAACCTTCTCCTTCACGTGTGCCTTCAGGTCCACTCCCTTGGCTTGCCCCTTGAAGTCATCTTCCTTTGGCTCTCGTCCCTCGGATGCGCACACAAGCATTCCCTTGGCTTGCCTCCATGTCACATTTCACGTGTACCCTTAAAGTCCACTTCCCGACTTGCCCTTGGAGTCCTCCTCCCTCGGCTCTCGTCCCTCGGATATGTTCTGTTGGGACCGGGTGTATGTTGACATGGATACGGGTTCGGAATTTTCAAATTTAATTACGTGCAGCGGAAGGTTTAGCATAAATAATTTCTCAAATTATTTTAACCACGTATCTAACATGCAACCTTGTGTTGTGGAGACATGATCATACATTTAAAATTTTGCAGAAAGTAAACTAATTTACTTAATACCTCGCGTAACTCGTAGAAAGGGACGAGATCCAACCGTAGCGTCCCTTGGAAGCTCCGCCTCTATTCGCGTCCACGCCGAGTTTTCTTCGGGATGACTTCGCAAAGCCACGAGTTTCGTGCCGACAAGAACTACTAGATTCTCCAAAGGCACGACAAGAATACTAGGGGTGTCAAAAATCAACACGACCCGACGACCCAACCCGAATCGACCTGAAAAAAATCGGGTTCGGGTTGAAAATTTTCGGGTTCGGGTCGGGGGGTTTCGGGTTGAAAAATTTCGGGTTGGGTTCGGGTCGGGTTCGGGTCGGGTCGGGTTGACCCGAATTTAATATTTTGTAGATTTTTTGGGGTTAAATCAAATTTTATTTTGAAAATTAAGATATTTTTATGTATATTAATATCAATATAGTATGATCATGATGAAGTATTGAGATAAAAGTGAATAATTATAGGAAAAATGGCGAAAAAAGACGTTTCGAATCGGTTTTTTCGGGTTATTCGGGTCGGGTCGGGTTGGTCGGGTTAGTCGGGTTCGGGTTCAGGTTTGGGGGTTTCGGGTTGAAACCGGGTTCGGGTCGGGTTCGGGTTGGGAGTTTAAAAAAAAACATTCCCAACCCGACCCGAACCCGACCCGACCCACCCGAATTGACACCCCTAAAGAATACCAAGAGAGAGATGGAAAGACTAACCACCAAACGAAGAACGGAATCAAGATTCCGGGAGGAAGGAAGGAGTCGCGCCCGCTTCTTCTTCTTCTTCGGCCTCTTCTTGGTGGTGGAAGCTCACGGCAACCAAAAGGAGGGCCTCTAGGGCCGGCGCCACTAGAGGAGGGAGAGGGAGAGAAGGAGAGGGAGAGAGGCTAGGCAAGAATCCTTGATCTCTTCGATTAATTTCCAAGCCTCTTGCCTTGGTACCTTTATATAGTAGCCTCTTAATCGCCAAGTCTCCTTTTAACGGAATAAATTTTCATAAGAAATTTATCTTATAAATTTTTCTATGAATTATTCCATTATGCCAAGTTTTTATCATAATTTAATTTACAATAAAAACAACCATGTCTCCCTTTTCTTATGGAAAGAAATTTCTTTATATAAACTTCTTTATATAAATTTCTTTATATAAATTTCTTCAGATAAATTTATTTATCATGGTAAATCAATCTATTATTGATTTTATAAAATAAAATAAACCAATCCATGGTTCATTTTAATTTCCAAGAAAAATAAATCCGTTTATATAAATTTCTTTATATAAATTTCTTTATCATGGTAAATCAATCTATTATTGATTTTATAAAATAAAATAAACCAATCCATGGTTCATTTTAATTTCCATGAAAAATAATTCCGTTTATATAAATTTCTTTATCCATAATTTTATAAAACAAACCACGCGCGGTTTATTTTATAATTTGAACCAAACAATTTGGTTCTCCCCTTTTATTGTGGCCGGCTAAACAAAGAGGGTGGGGACCCTCTTTGGCCGGCCAAACCCAAGCCGAAACCGTACGAATTAAACTCATTTAATTCGTCCAATAAGTCTTCAAAAGACTTAGCCATTTTATGCTTCCGATGCGTCTCTGAAAAATTCAGATTCGACTTATCTCTCTTGATCGAAAAATCCAATTTTCAACTCGTTTTAAATCCCTCGGATCACTCGTAGTGCGTGTGACTAAATAGACTTTCGATTTATGTTGGCCGTCTATAATTAACCAATTATAGAACGATCATGAGTGGCACCTAGTAGTACATCATGATCCCCAATTAATCGAAAGATCAACGGTTGACCTCAGAAATAATTCTGAAACCCTTCAGCAGCTATAATGAGTCGTGCCCCATTCCCTTCACCATCTTATACCCACTTGGTTCAGGACACGGTCTATGTGTGTCAGTCCCCACTAGGCTGACTACGTCACACCTAGCCCAAGCAATATCTTTCTCGTCCAACGGATTCTAATTACTCTCATGTTTCTTAGAGATTCATACTCGGAACATGTTATGCTCTGGCCAGAGGCTTCGAGTAACAATCCGACGATAGGCCTTGGGTATACATCTCCTCGCATGGAGTGGTGAATCCTTTGTAGGCTGTTCAAACATCTTCGGGCACTTCGGCTTATACCCAATCATCCTGGGTCCACACCTCCTTGGAGATGCTTGCTTAAGATGTCAAAGTATAAGTTTTCATGACCAAGATGACTTGAACACCGCAAGTCAAAGGAACATCGCACTTAAGCTGCAGTAAGAACTTTCATTGACATATCTATATGTAGATTACCATATGAAGTTTTACAGCTAGTCACTCCAATGAACTAGTTCCCTTAACTAGCATTCATGTTTATCTCCGGACATCCAATGTCACCAGCCAGTGAGAATCAGCTGATTAGAGAATAACCCATGCTAGTCTCAACAGAATTGATAGTGTCCGTATCTGTCAATTCATCGACTAGGGACAATTTCAATACTTCACAATTGCACATGTAGAGATAATCACTAGTTGTGAATTCATCACAAATTCTCTCATGCTGTGAATTGTATTGCGGACATTCAGTAAATGAGTTTAAGATCTCAATCAAATACATGAACATGTATACTCAAATAGTGAATATTCATTTATTAAAGTAAATGATTACAATCATAAGGCGATTGCCTTAGGACACTTCTCTCATATTACTAACAAACTCCCACTTGGCCTAATGCCAATCGCTACGGTATCCAATACCACAGGCTCTAACATGACCCTCAAACTTGCTTTGAGGCAAGGCCTTAGTTAAAGGATCCGCTAAATTCCTTTCAGTGGGAATTTTCTCAATTTGTATATCATTCCTACTTATAATCTCTCTGATCAGATGATAGCGGCGAAGAACATGTTTGGATCGCTGATGAGACCTTGGTTCCTTTGCTTGTGCAATAGCTCCGTTGTTGTCGCAGTAAACCGGCACTGCTTCATCAATGGTTGGGACCACACCAAGTTCTGAGACAAACTTCTTTATCCAGACTGCTTCCTTTGCTGCTTCCGAAGCTGCAATATATTCCGCTTCCGTGGTAGAGTCCGCTACAGTGTCTTACTTGGAACTCTTCCAACTTATTGCGCCTCCATTCAAAGTAAATATGTATCCAGACTGAGATTTGGAGTCATCCTTATCTGTCTGGAAACTGGCATCTGTATACCCACGTATTACCATATCTCCTTCTCCATATATTAGGAACACATCCTTAGTTCTTCTTAAGTACTTAAGGATTGTCTTGACAGCCGCCCAATGATCCATTCCTGGATCAGACTGGTATCTGCTTGTGACGCTCAGAGCATACGATACATCGGGCCTAGTACATAACATAGCATACATGATAGATCCTATCGCGGATGCATAAGGAATCTTATTCATGCAAATCCTCTCGTCTTCTGTGCGCGGACACATAGACTTTGAAAGGTTGATCCCATGCCTGATGGGAAGGTAACCTTTCTTGGATTCCGACATGCTAAACCTTTTTAGCACTCGGTCTATATATGTAGACTGCGAAAGACCAAGCAACCGTTTTGATCTATCTCTATAGATTCTAATCCCAAGGATATAGGTTGCTTCTCCCAGGTCTTTCATGGAGAAAGTTTTGGACAACCAAATTTTAACCGACTGTAAGACTGATATATCGTTTCCTATAAGTAATATGTCATCGACATATAATACTAGGAATACGACTGCACTCCCACTAACCTTCTTGTACACACAAGGTTCGTCAGGATTTTGTGAGAAATCAAACTCTTTGATTGTCTCATCAAAACGGATGTTCCAGCTCCTGGATGCTTGCTTCAGTCCATATATGGATCGTCGAAGCTTGCATATTTTGGTTTTATCAACCGATGTGAAACCTTCAGGTTGTATCATGTATACATCCTCAAGCAGGTTTCCATTAAGGAATGTTGTTTTCACATCCATTTGCCATATCTCATAATCATAATGAGCTGCTATGGCCAGGAGCATCCGAATGGATTTAAGCATAGCTATTGGCGAATAGGTTTCGTCATAATCAATTCCTTGTTTCTGACGATATCCTTTTGCCACTAATCTAGCCTTAAAGGTAACAACATTACCTTCCATGTCGGTTTTCTTCTTGAAAACCCACTTGCACCCTATGGGCTTAATCCCTTCAGGTGGGTTAACCAAGTCCCATACTTGATTTTCGTACATGGAATCCATTTTCCGACTTCATGGCTTCAAGCCATTTGTCCCTTTCTGAACTTTTCAGAACATCTTCATAACTGATAGGTTCGTCATCGCTTATGAGTAACACGTCGTTCGATTCACTTATGAGAAATCCGTATCTCTCTGGAATATTGCGTGTCCTATCAGACCTACGAAGAGGTGGTGTTGTTTTAGGTTCAACTGATAGCTCATCATTATGAGTTATCGGTTGTGGGTCTAGACTAGGTGTCTCTGTAATGTCTATTGGAGTTTCTTGAACTTCATCAAGTTCAATGCCACTCCCACTGTTTTCTTGTAAAAGAAATTCTTTTTCCAGAAATACAGCATGCCTTGAAACAAACACCTTTTGTTCCAAGGGATGATAGAATTGGTAACCCTTTGTTTCCTTAGGGTATCCAATAAATAGACATTTATCAGACTTAGCATCCAATTTGTCTGATACAGTCCGCTTCACATAAGCAGGACAACCCCATATCTTAAGGTGAGTTAAGTGAGGTTTCTTACTATTCCACGTCTCATATGGAGTAGTAGAGACTACCTTGGTCGGGACTCTGTTTAGCAAGTAAACAGCTGTCTTAAGTGCATAGCCCCAAAAGGATTTTGGAAGAGTTGCATGATTCATCATGGATCTAACCATGTCCATCAAGGTTCGGTTACGCCTCTCAGATACACCATTATGCTGTGGTGTATATGGCGGAGTCCATTGAGACAATATCCCATTGTCCCTAAGATAATCTTGAAACTCTTGACTTAAGTATTCACCACCCCGATCGGATCGAAGTATCTTAATACTTTTGCCAAGCTGTTTCTCTACTTCATTTCTGAACTCTTTGAATTTCTCAAAAGCTTCAGATTTGTGTTTCATCAAGAACACATACCCGAATCGTGAGTGATCATCGATAAAGGTAATGAAGTAGCTATAGCCTCCTTGTGCAAGAGTTGACATTGGTCCACATACATCAGTATGTATTAGACCAAGCAATTCTCCCACTGGATTACCTTTTCCGGAAAAGGGTAATTTGGCATCTTGCCTTTTAAGCATGATTCGCATGTATCAAATGAACCGGGTTCAAATGATTCCAGAATTCCACATCGGTGTAATTTGGTCATGCGTTTCTTACTTACATGGCCAAGACGACAATGCCACGTATAGGAGTCTATTCGATTATCTATTCGAGCACGTTTGTTGCTAACTTCGATATTGAAAACGTCACCGGATAAATCTAACGTGTAGATACCATTGCACAAAGTTCCGGTCCCATAAAGAACACCATTTAAAGTTATGTAACAACAATTGTTACTAAAAGTTAAATGATAACCCTTTTCATTCAAGCATGAAATAGATACAATGTTCTTTATTAATGAAGGAACAAAATAGCAATTATCCAATTCTAAGACACGTCCAGTAGGGAGCTTTAGCAAATATGTTCCGATGGCAACAGCAGCAATCTTTGCTCCATTTCCAACTCGCAGATTCGCTTCTCCCTTGACGAGTCTTCTTCTATTCCTTAGCCCCTGTATGTCATTACATATATGTGAGCTACACCCAGTATCAAGTACCCAGGTGGTTGAGGAAATAGAGTGACATTCAATAACGAAGATGCCTGAAGAGGATGGGGCATCGGATGCCTTCTTCTTCAAGGACTCAAGATAAACCTTGCAGTTTCTTCGCCAGTGGCCCTCCTTGCCACAATGATGGCAAGTGCCTTTTGGTGCTTTTTCAATCCTTTTGTCCTTAGTTAACTTATTGGTGTCCAAAATGGAACGCAAATTCAGAGAAGACATGATCGAGTGATTATCCTAGAAATACAAATTGAGCTTATGTGAGAAGAATGATAAAGAATGCATCAACATACATTAATTAAATCCTATTTATTTTTCGAATTGAATAACCCTTTTTATCAATTCGGGAGATCGTAGGAACATCTCCAAATAGGTCGATATCCAACCATAGATAAGAACAACCATGGCTGTGGCCATCAAGTTATTCTTGGCTATGAAGGTAGGTAATTATACCGATTACATATCACATATATGTAACTATCACTTTATGCTATCAACTAATTGAATGTTTGCATAAATCATTGGGTTGTTAACTCATTAACAAGTATGCAACATTATACATAGCACCCAACTGCACCTCTCTTTACATCGACCTTGGCTGTGGCACAACAAATCGATGCTCCAAGCTTAAGGCTGACCCATTAATCAAGAAATAGTTTTAATATGGTTGGAGCTCATTCAACCGTTTAGTCAGGCTTGGATGTGTCCAACAACCAAAACTAAGGATTGACCTCTGACTCCAACTATATTAATCATAAACTAATTCCATGGTTTGAACATGTTGAGGTTCAAGCCGGGCATGGATGTGTCCATCAACCCAAACGAGAAACAAAACTCCGGTTCTAACCATATTAATGGAAGGTGTTGGCCTTAATATTTTGTAAGGGGTTTTGGGTCTCATCCTTTCTTTTCTAAGCACATTCATGACATATAATTATGTCATGTACTAACGATTTCCTTAATAAAGTATGTATGTGACTTAATTTATCAAGTCTCATTAATTGAATTAGGAACCGGATTTCCTAATTCTAATTTCATACTTTATTCAAGGAATTGTTTTGGGAAACAATTTCCTAAATTGTCATAATCAATTTCGGAAATAATATGTTTAAGACTTTGATTTCTCTAAATCAAATCTTATTAAATTAAGAGACAGATTCCCTTAATTCAACCACATATTATTTTCATGAAAATCTTATTTAAGAAAACTCTATAGGAAACCATTTTCCTAATTAATTTTGGAGACAACAATATGTAAGAGCATCACCTCTTAAATCAAATAAGGAAATTATCGTTTGAGAATCACCTCAAAATTTCCAAGATTTGATTACATATTTTATTTATGGATTTATTAATTACAACAAAATATTTTCTTTGGGTGGCTCCCCGAGGCTCAGATACCCAAAAAAAAGGAATTTGTTGTAAATCTAATTTGGTCCGCTCCCCGAGGCGTAACCAAATTAAACATGACAATTTTATTCAAAATTAGGAAATTAAATTACAACAACTAACTTTAAATTGGACGGCTCCCCGAGGCTCAATCCAAAATAAAGAATTTTGTTGATAATTTAAAACCAATTCGAATTTAATTGTCAATTAATGATCCATAAATTTGTCTAGACTTTCTTTGAAAGAAAGTGCCCAAAATTGCGAGATTTCATAATAGGTTTTCAGAATAATTGTAAGTTTCTGGTACAAAGAAAACTTACATATTTCCAAAATTGGAAAATTTCCAAAATAGGAAATTTCCAAAATTGGAAAGTTTTCAAAAATGGGAAGTTTTCACAATTATCATAAAATTTCAGAAACTAGGATATTTCAAAAGTTTGCGAAATTTCATGAGGATTTCCAAACTTTGAAATTCCTAAATCTAAAATTTATCATAATTGAAAAGTTTCCATAATTGGAAAATTTTTCAAAATTGAGATCATGACAAAGTTTTCCGCAAACCAATTATATGATTATGTCGAACACTAACCGGCTCTGATACCACTGTTGGGACCGGGTGCATGTTGACATGGATATGAGTTTGTAATTTTAAAAGTTAATTACGTGCAGCGGAAGGTTTAGCATAAATAATTTCTCAAATTATTTTAACCACGTATCTAGCATGCAACCTTATGTTGTGGAGACATGATCATACATTTAAAATTTTGCAGAAAGTAAACTAATTTACTTAATACCTCGCGTAACTCGTAGAAAGGGACGAGATCCAACCGTAGCGTCCCTTGGAAGCTCCGCCTCTATTCGCGTCCACGCCGAGTTTTCTTCGGGATGACTTCGCAAAGCCACGAGTTTCGTACCGACAAGAACTACTAGATTCTCCAAAGGCACGACAAGAATACCAAGAGAGAGATGGAAAGACTAACCACCAAACGAAGAACGGAATCAAGATTCCGGGAGGAAGGAAGGAGTCGCGCCCGCTTCTTCTTCTTCTTCGGCCTCTTCTTGGTGGTGGAAGCTCACGGCAACCAAAAGGAGGGCCTCTAGGGCCGGCGCCACTAGAGGAGGGAGAGGGAGAGAAGGAGAGGGAGAGAGGCTAGGCAAGAATCCTTGATCTCTTCGATTAATTTCCAAGCCTTGCCTTGGTACCTTTATATAGTAGCCTCTTAATCGCCAAGTCTCCTTTTAACGGAATAAATTTTCATAAGAAATTTATCTTATAAATTTTTCTATGAATTATTCCATTATGCCAAGTTTTTATCATAATTTAATTTACAATAAAAACAACCATGTCTCCCTTTTCTTATGGAAAGAAATTTCTTTATATAAACTTCTTTATATAAATTTCTTTATATAAATTTCTTCAGATAAATTTCTTTATCATGGTAAATCAATCTATTATTGATTTTATAAAATAAAATAAACCAATCCATGGTTCATTTTAATTTCCATGAAAAATAAATCCGTTTATATAAATTTCTTTATATAAATTTCTTTATCATGGTAAATCAATCTATTATTGATTTTATAAATAAAATAACCAATCCATGGTTCATTTTAATTTCCATGAAAATAAATCCTTTATATAAATTTCTTTATCCATAATTTTATAAAACAAACCACGCGCGGTTTATTTTATAATTTGAACCAAACAATTTGGTTCTCCCCTTTTATTGTGGCCGGCAAACAAAGAGGGTGGGACCCTCTTTGGCGGCCAAACCCAAGCCGAAACCGTACGAATTAAACTCATTTAATTCGTCCAATAAGTCTTCAAAAGACTTAGCCATTTTATGCTTCCGATGCGTCTCTGAAAAATTCAGATTCGACTTATCTCTCTTGATCGGAAAATCCAATTTTCAATCGTTTTAAATCCCTCGGATCACTCGTAGTGCGTGTGACTAAATAGGCTTTCGATTTATGTTGGCCGTCTATAATTAACCAATTATAGAACGATCATGAGTGACACCTAGTAGTACATCATGATCCCCAATTAATCGAAAGATCAACGGTTGACCTCAGAAACTAATTCTGAAACCCTTCAGCAGCTATAATGAATCGTGCCTCATTCCCTTCACCATCTTATACCCACTTGGTTCAGGACACGGTCTATGTGTGTCAGTCCCCACTAGGCTGACTACGTCACACCTAGCCCAAGCAATGTCTTTCTCGTCCAACGGATTCTAATTACTCTCATGTTTCTTAGAGATTCATACTCGGAACATGTTATGCTCTGGCCAGAGGCTTCGAGTAACAATCCGACGATAGGCCTTGGGTATACATCTCCTCGCAAGGAGTGGTGAATCCTTTGTAGGCTGTTCAAACATCTTCGGGCACTTCGGCTTATACCCAATCATCCTGGGTCCACACCTCCTTGGAGATGCTTGCTTAAGATGTCAAAGTATAAGTCTTCATGACCAAGATGACTTGAACACCGCAAGTCAAAGGAACATCGCACTTAAGCTGCAGTAAGAACTTCATTGACATGTCTATATGTAGACTACCATATGAAGTTTTACAGCCAGTCACTCCAATGAACTAGTTCCCTTAACTAGCATTCATGTTTATCTCCGGACATCCAATGTCACCAGCCAGTGAGAATCAGCTGATTAGAGAATAACCCATGCTAGTCTCAACCGAATTGATAGTGTCCGTATTTATCAATTCATCGAGTAGGGACAATTTCAATACTTCACAATTGCACATGTAGAGATAATCACTAGTTGTGAATTCATCACAAATTCTCTCATGCTGTGAATTGTATTGCGGACATTCAGTAAATGAGTTTAAGATTCAATCAAATACATGAACATGTTACTCAATAGTGAATATTCATTTATTAAATAAATGATTACAATCATAAGGCGATTGCCTTAGGACACTTCTCTCATTACTAACATGTTCATCATATGTGATTCTCCAAGTCCTGCAAACTCAATCACA